>JAKSZP010002848.1:0-137696 GCA_022478985.1 Massospora cicadina | reverse complement strand
TAGGCAACTTGATCACCATATAAGTTGCAACTTTTGGGGTGGACGGGGAGCATCAGGATGGGACAAATGAATAGCCTCAAGCAGTTCCATGCAGTTTTTACTATCACATGGTTTTACCCAGCTGTTCTTGTAGGCCAGATAACCTCTTTAAGCAACGATATATTGAACTGATCTCCAATATCTGCAGTATGCTAAAATGCCCTCCACTTCAGCCTTTTCTGCATCATCAATCACTTTTGGCTCAGGATATTAGAAGATAGTCCCCTTTACTGAGGAAAGCTAAGAATCATAAAGAACAGGATGTTGTTTCCAATGAGATGGCAACTTTAACTTGAAAGCACCATTCCCCAAATCCTCCTCCACAAAGTGTGGACCCAAACGCTTGCTTGCAAACTTCCAGGAGGGTACCTGCATCCTCAAATGGCGCATATTGAGCATGACATATAACCCCCACTATATCATGGGCAGGAAGCTGTTTCAGATCCAAATTGCTTGTAATCACCAATAGCTTTAGTATGATGCTCCTGCACCAAGCGATGGGTAAACCAATTGTGCTCTTCATGATCCGCAACTGTTGGGACCTCTGGATGCAGACAAAGTCCGACTGAAAATGAGGTATTATGCCTCAAGGTCACTTCATATGAGGAAAACCCCATGGAGATATGCGTTCCATTATTATATGCAAATTGAGCAAGGGGAAGGTCATTGGCTCAGGTATCCTGCACGGCAACAACATAGCAGCGCAAGTACTTTTCCAAGATCTGATTAATCTGCTTGGTTTTTCCATCGGACTAGGGATGATATGCTGTAGATCGACAGGGTGTGATAAATACAATTGATAAAATCTCATTTCAGAACCACGCTGTAAACTGGGGCCCACATTCGCAGATCACTCCTGTGGGAGACCAAACATAGAAAACACATGGCACACAATGAGCGGGCATTTTTTCTGAAGAAATGGCAGAACAGCATGGGATAAATAGGGCAAATTTTTGAAACAATCAACCATTACTATCACTGCAGTAAACCTGTTTGAATAGGGAAGTTTGACAATAAACTCCAAGGACACCGATGTCCGTGGACCCTCTGCTTGTTTTAAGGGATGAAGAAGGCCATACTTTATGACTGATCCAACTTGGTATGAGCACAAGTGAAGCAATCTGAAATCCATTCCAGAACATGTTTTTGACAAACCTGCCCAGCAATAGATATGCCTGATCAATTCAAGGCACTTCTTGTTCCCAGGGTGTCCAACTGCAGGAGGATCATAGTTATCCTGAATCACTTCATCTCGAAGAAGGGGAGGAACCCAACCCTTGACCAAAATTGAATGAGACTCTCACCCAGGGAATACAAGGAATGTTTAGACGCGGGAGGGAACAACCGCTCCAAAAGGTCCACCCCTATGACAAAGGCTGTATGGGCTGCCAACGCTTGGGAGATTAGGGGTGCATCTGGAGCTAAGTCCACTGTCATTACCCTGGGAGGGACAATGGATAGAATTTGGGTGGGAGGGATAATGTTAACAAAATATCTTCATCTAGATCTACTGGTAATGTGGTGGGTTATGACTTAAGAAGTCTGAAGGACATAAACGCTATTTTTACAAAATCATATTTGAAGTTAGAGCTACACAAATCCTGGTAGTTTTTAGCTTGCCTGTGTGCCAACTTCTGTGGTTTGCGGAAGTAGAGAAGAGCTTGATGATCTTTTGCACGGTTAACTCGTGTTGAGTGCCCTGCAAGAGATACTGCCAGTAGGTCAGGTTCCATGCCAAGGCTGCCAGCTCCTTATCATAGACAGCTCATGACTGTTCTGTAGGAGAGAACTTTCTGGAAAAGTAGGCGATGATATGCTCTAACCCCTTTTGCTCCAGAAGCAATACAGCCCCACCACAACAGATGACTCATCACATGCTACAAAATAGGGTTTGGAGGGGTCCGCATGCTTCAGGATAGGTAGAAACAAAAAACCTTTTTTATTGACTCAAACACCTACTGAAACTAAGGAATCCAATGAAAGGGAACAGTATTACCCGTGAGTGTATGAAGTGGGGCGGCTATCTGGGATAAGGCAGGAGAGAATTTTTTAAGAAAATTATAGTGCCCAAAAAGCTTCTTAATTGCTTTTGGGTCACTGGAGTGGGCCTCTCACGGATGGCGTCCAATTTTGGTGGGGAGATTATCTTACCAATCTTTTAATACAAGTTTTCCTAAAAACGTAACCTCCTCCCTATAAAACTCGCATTTTGAAGGCTTGACAAACAGCCGTGCTTTGTGAAAAGCAGCAAATACCGCTTTCAAGTCTTTTGCGTGTTGTTCAGGAGTTGGGGTATTTACTAAAATATCATTGATGTATGAAACCTTGCAAGTGAATCAGAGGTCACCCAGCACATTATTGACCTTTTTTTGGAATGTGGCTGGTGCATTTTTTAGCCCAAAGGGCAACCTTCAAAATTGGAAAATACCTCTTTTTGTTGGGATTGCAGTAAGCTATTCCTGACCTTCCATTCCCAGATATAATCAAAGGTATTAATAAGATCGAGTTTAGAGAACACCAGTGACTTAGCAATCGCTTGACTGATTGTCTGCTCCAATGACAAAGGGTAGGGATTATGGACTGTGACTTTATTTAAGTGCCATAATTCACGCAGGGACAAAGGGAACCATCGGCCTTCTTGGCAAAAATGACGGGAGAAGCAAGAGGTGATGTCTCTTTAAACAATCACCCTTTCTTAAGCATGTCATCAAACCATGAATTGAGAACAGCCTCATCCTCTACTGTATGCAGGTACAAAGAACAGTTAATAATAACCACTTGCACAGTTGTTCTAAACCTTAAATCAAATTTAGTATGAGGGTGAATATGGTCACCTTCCCAGAATCAAAGATACTTCAAATTCCCATCAATGCCTCAGAGAAATCAGATGGGAGGAACACAGGGGAAACAAGGGAAGTAATTGAACTGTGACCTTGAGTTTTGGTAAGAAAATCCACTAAATGAAACTCACCCTCCATATGGTCATTGGCAAATGACAACATATTAGACTCAAGGTGAATTCTAACATGCTGTTGATGCCACCAACCCACTCCCAAAATTACCAGAAACACCAAGTTTGGCATTGGGGAGAACCGATCACAAAAGCTAAGCTGGTGAACTGAGAAAGATACTGGGCGTCAATCAAGTATGGTATGAAAGGCTGATGAAGCGATAATCACTGTAGGACCCAATTCCATGTCAAATTACGACTGGTGGGCCATATCTACACTCAAAAAACTTCTCGGTGCTCAAGTGTAACCAATGCCTTGAAGGACACATGATGAGCTCATATACTATTTTCATGAGCAATAGAAAATAGGCGAAATTCTCTTTATTGGCAGCTATAGTTGAGTCTGTAGATAAAGAAGATATTGTACTAGGATTAGGGGAAAACAAAAAGTTTTTCCAACAAGCAGATACTCCATAAGTTGGAAATCCAGAATATACTGACATGGGCATGGAGGCCGCAGCAACTATTGAAATCACTTTAGACAATGATTCAGAGTTGGGATTTGGTACCAAGGCCACCACGTCAGCTCCTAGCATGAAAATACCATTATGAGGGGGGCTTAGTATTTTTGGGAGATATTAGGATATTGTAGCCATAGTAGAACTTTTTCACAACCTTATTCAGCTGACAGTAAAGAGCACTGCAATGCTTATCTCAACGAGAAGGGCGGAAATGGTTAAATAATGGTTGTCAGTTATGTCAGAAAGACAGCAAGTTATTTTTAGCTGACATGCCAGTTTTTGTGCTGAAGCTCCCAAACAAAGAGTTAGAATTTAAGTTGCACTGCTTCTTGCATGACTTTTATGAAACCAGGAAGGAATTCGCCGCCAGGTGCGCATAACCCATACTCACATATAAAGAACCTAGCAACAAATCAGGTAAACATGCCCATAAGCCCCATGGGTTGGTAAAATATATTTGGGAGGGGTAGTTTATAGTTAAAATAATAGAAACTGGAAGAACTAACATCAAAGGAATTGTCAACAGGCCAAGTCACTATCAGTTCACTATAAATGCCTAACCTGAGGCTTTACTGCATTTACAGTGGTTAGCGTGATGTCATTTGGCCTGATGGGCAACGGTGATCACCAAGGGTCACACCACATAGGGGCAGTCCCAAAAGTTCAGAGATGGGTTTGAGATGGCTAGCCTGCCCATGCCAGTCACTAGAGCACTCTTTCGGCCCAATGGGTCCCTTGATTGCCAACCCAATTTTTGAAATGGGGGCTTCAAACTATCAGAAACATTCCCCAATGGAGATACCTGCCCGTTGGGATTTTTCCCTATTGATTTCAAGGGGAATTTGGCATTGGTAATTGTACTGCTTAATGGCTCGATGCCATTGGCTTTTTCAACTTAGAATTCACTACTTGTCCCCTTCTGACTATTAGTTACTCACAGTCAGGTTTTATTACCCTAGATCTTGGACGTTTTGGCTTCAATTTTGAGTTTTTGGGACCATCAGTTTTATAAAGTCCATTTAGCTCGTGGGAATTTCAGTTACTAATAATTTTTTTCAAGATTTCCTCAATTTAGCAAACTAATTTGGCAGAGGCAAGCGTAAGAACTAGTGGAGGAATCTTCAGAGGGGGCGCTGTTACCCAGCACTCTCCTGCACATGGGCAAGGTCTCCTTGGTGACAAGGGTACTGCTGCCCTCTTCAAGCCCTTTTAATTGGGAATGGGAAAACTGCCTGGTCACACAGAGGGGACGTTCCCCTGGATTACAGCATGTGGTCAGACAGTCATATTGCCCTGATCATGTGGGAGAACCAGGGGAGTCCATTGGAGGTTTCTTCACAGGCCACGTCTAGTTTAAGTCAAACACCTAAGCAGGGACCAAGCCTTTTATAGGCTTGGCGGGGGTCACCCAAGTTTCACTTAGTTTTATCTAATTAGGATTGGCTGAAATATTAAATCATTACCCCATGGGTTCGTCTTGCTTATAATAACTCTCCATCAGTTGTTCAGCCAAAGTGAAGCGAGTTTTCTAAGTCCAATAGGTCGAATTGCATATTCCCTAATTTAGACATACTAAACTATTCTATACATACCATTGAATTCCATTTTATTCCTAATAAAGTTATACACTGAGTGGTAATATATTGAGAAGGTTCATTTTTTCCCACTACGCCGCTAATAAAAATCATATAAAAATATGCTTTTAGTTTATTAGTGTTTTTTATCTTTATTATCAAAAAACTATTTGAGTAATCAAATGGAGATCAGCACCAGCGAGCCAAAACTTACTTGATTTCCACACCTAGTTCCACAGAAGGTGTTAAAGAAAACATATTAATTTATTATATATTTAAACAAAAAAATAGTAAGGCTCAATTTGATACTGGAAAATATCTTATGGTCTTATTTGAGCCTAAAAATACGGGATAGAATCTTTATTCGCCAAAGCAATATATCATCAAAATGTTAGATAATTTTTCCATCAGATACCTTATGAGGCGGTAGTTTAAATCATAACTATAAAAGGGTACATATATGGAATTTTCCTAAAAATCGACTTAGATGACATCAAGGCTTATCCAACTGGACCATTTAATGTACATAACAAGCCTATAAAATTATGCTTCAAAGAGAACCATGTTATAAATGAGGTAACTTAATAAAAATTATCCCAGTCCTAAAGCCTCCCTTCAATAAAATATATTGTTTACTTTCCTTATGAGGTATATATTTTAAGTAACATAAATACCTTAAAATGTTCTCAATACAAAATATGTTTTTATTCTAGAATCTCATTTTGTGACTATGCTTTAGTTTTTCCCTTAACCTATAATTACTGAACAGATACTTTATTCATAGGAACTTAAGTGCAACTTGGCCATCCCACTTAAGAGAAAATAAAACTTTATGCAATAACTTAATCTCAAAAAACGTACTGACTGTCAGGCTTCTTTTAAACAGCACCATTGAGACTCTCAAATAGAAGCCCTAGAGTGGTTGTGAACCTAGTTAGTTGGCAATTGGGACCCTACTGAACACACAAGTACTTAGCCATCTCATTCCAAAAAACATTACACCATGAAGAGGCATCCCAAAATAAACTAAAATCTCTAAACAGAGCACCTTTGGGAAGCCTGAGTTTAGTCTTTGTAACTAATGAAGTGATAAAGCTAAGAGGGTTGCTCATAAAAGTGGGCCAAGAGTTACTGTAGTAAGAATGTGATCACAATATGGATGCCAATTCTAGCAATGAGTTTCCCCCTTCAATGGGGTGGTAGGTATTATCAGATGTCTTAAAACATATCTATATAAAATATCACCAATAAAAATTTAAAGTTTAGAGTTTTTGGGCCACCTTTGAGTTTCGCTTTCCCATACCATAATTCAGCCTGTAATATCTAATCTGACAATATTAGTGGTACATACATAAGTTAATAAAATTAAACTGGACTGAGTCCTGATCCAGTTGCTCACATCCCATGGCAGTAATCACTTACTTGAGAAGGCTTAGGGCAAATTTAGTATGGCTGCTAGGGAGTGGTTATGGAGTGAAACCTTACCTTCACATTTTTATATATATGGCTTTCATCATCTCTGTTGGGCTTTGCCCAAATATTACTAAATCCAGGATATTGGATTTGTAATTTAATTTTTCTAATCTAATCTACTATGTATTTTTATACAGTGCGCCACTGAATCAATTTATTAGGGTTATAAATATTATTATATACAGATTATAAATGGTAAAGCAATTCTATTGTCTTGTGTGGAGCTTTCAAGGTAGTGTCTGTAACTCTTTCATTCCTTGAGAGGTGCTGCGGGATGCACACCCATACCACCAGGGAACTAGTTGTTAGTGAGATTGTAAACAGATACTTCATAGGGTGCCGGAGTGAAAGGTCTAAAAGCAAGGGTTACAACGCGGTATATAGATGCTAATAGTAAATAAACAACAAAACTTTTTTGACCCCAAAGGGGAGCCCATAACCAAGCGAGATCTGTGCTGGTATGCTTGGGTGCCTCAATATGAAGGGGACCAGGGAAGCCCAGAAGTGCACCAGATACAGTAGATTTTTTGGTAAAATAAAACGGCCAACGTTAATATAGACAACCTTGAGGAGTTCTGCGCACAGATTAGCCTAAGGAACCACACTAAAAAACGCAACTAACAGGAGATTTATTTTAAGGAAGTTAACTAACGAGGAAAGTTGATCTCAAGGGAATATACTTAAACAATTGGGTGAGTTATCAATTGGCGTAAGTGGTGCTAAGCCTAAGCAAACCAATAGGCGCACACTACCATCAGTCAGGGTCTGGTAACTTGAAATTGACTAAACCCAAGTTATAGATTGTAATTTGGCTCAACCCAATTTTTTAATAAAAAAAATAGAACGGGTACTGGAACCCTGTTGCTTAAGCAACCAAATCAAACTGTCAGGATTAAGAACGTAGCTGGGGCGTTTTAACGCCCAGGCTGTAATGCCAGGCTGTGTATCACGCACATTCCCAGGACCAACCTGGGCATATCTCACATGTACCCAGCATTGGTACAGGGTATGTTTAAGGTCAGGGAGGCCTCCCAACATAAGAATTTTTGGCCTCCTGACGACCAACTTTATCCTTACAGTATGTGCCCACAGTTAAGTCGTGGAGCCTGGACAAGCAACAAGCTCATTTATTTTCATCTAAAACTGGATATTTTTCTAGATCTCATTTTATTAGTAAAATATTAAAATGCTATTTCTATTTTATAAGTTACCACTATTCTTAACTCTTAAATTAAATTTCATAATTGGTTTTATTGCAATTATACAAAATATGTTGTCTTACTCAGAGAACTTCAAAGGACCTGCCTTCAGTCTGATTTTCCACAAGACACAGAGCTTATATCCTGGAAACTTCCTTCAGTTAGTAGGAATGCACAATTGGGAGGTGATAAGTCAATTAGGAATGATTCAAAACCTCAACTTAAACCTTGTCAGCTTCTATAAAGCCGCTTCTGAAGTTTTCAAGCTTATCATAAGGCAATTAAAGATAAATAAATGACTAATCAAAGACTTATAAAATCATATTGTTCTTTTAGACTGTGAGATTATAGGCTATATAGATAACCAACTTATCATCTACAGCTTGTCATGAATCAAGTAAAAAACATCTGATGTAAATCAATTAGTCTTTCAATGCAATCTAGAATCTCAAATCCGCCTTATTGCAACGCTTGATCCAGGTGAAAGCATTGAACAAAGGATTACAGCAATGATGTCATGTACTATGTATAGTATTGGGAGCTCAAGTTCTTGAAGGCCCCAAAAGGCCCAAGGGTATTGAGCCCCCAGAAGAAATATTGTTCTTAAAATTCTTGAGGTCCCAAAGGGCCTTGAGGTCCGAGTGGCTCAGTTGGAGCTGGAGGGCCTGAAGCCCCAAAGGGCCATCTGGCCAGCCTGAGTCCACTACCTCATGCTCTGAGGGTATGACTAATTCGTTTCTAAGCAATATTGGAAAATAACAAGGATATGCATAAGTAGTTTGGGCAGATAGCACAATGTTTTGGGTACTTCACACTGGCAGTCCTATTTGACCCTATTCCTACCTTGGAGGAACTAGAAGAGGAGATGGATAAAATGCATGCATTTATCAAGGTCACCAATAGCTTACTAGATAAGTTAAAACCAGTGCCAACCTTGAAACCTGAGTCAACAACTGCAATGCTGAGATTTTAGATCTGAAAATTTAAATAGAACAAAAGTCTAATATATACGTTCATTACCGGTGCTGATATGAAATGCAATATGATATGGTTATGGTACTAAGATAATGCATTTAAAGATCTCCCTGTAACTATGCATACAGGGTATACTCTGAGCTGAGCTGTACCTCGAATTTTTTTACAAGCACCTTATTTCATTATGATCTAGATTTATACTTACTTAAGAGAATTTACCCTGTTCAAAAAAGTTTAAAGTTACCTAAATGGCTTTAATAATGCAATAAAGGAACCTAACATATAGAAATGGAAGCAAAACTATTACTGACTTTGTGGAGTGGCAGAGTAAGTATGACCCCTTACCTTTGTGACTATCAAGCCTGGGTGAAACTCAAAACGCCTTAATACAAAGTCCAGGATTGATCAAACCCTCTCAAATAAGAACCATATCTTTATAGTGATCCTTCTCAAAAAAGGAAAGTACTGCTGACTTATCTAAGTGATTTAACTCCAGCTCTCAACTTTTAGTGACTAATATGTTGTAATTCTCGAGATGATGACATTGCGACAATTTTTTCCTCCAGTCCTGGACTGACGTCCAACTACATATGATAGGTTTAAGAGGACCTTTACACTTGTTTAAGAAACCAAAAAGGCTCTGAAAGAAATTCCTGCTTTTATAATAAAAATTTCATAACTTGCAAGGCTCCCAAATAAGCATTGTGTACACGCCTAGAAGAGAACAAATACATAGTATCTGCTCCTATTGCAAAGGTTCCACACTATGGACGAATGCTATAAGAAGCTCACAGGGGAGGTAGAAAGCAAAATATTTGAAAAAGTTGTAAGTTAGAAGAAAGTATCTCTTTGAGCTAACAATTTAACAGTCATGCCTCTAACTAAATCTACTGTTCACAAACATTTGCCTCTGAGGATACCTGGCTAAATGAACATCTACCTCTGACAAAAACCGTCTAATACTACTTATTATTCTCTCGACAAATTACACATTTTGATAAAGCTTTTCTTCCCCATTAATATCACTTTTAGTAAACAATTTGATTCAAACAAAACAATTTGATAATCAATACCAGGTGAGATGAGCACAATCAATAAACAAGTACAAAATTGGGCAAATCTGGTAAAGGGTATAAGAACTAGATCTTCACCGCCCAAAGGCACAAATTGTACAGGAATAAACGAAAACAATATTAAATCAAAAAACTTAAGGTGGTGAACCATAAGGGTTTTTAGTATTTTTATTAAGTACTGCAGTTACATTGAAGTATCCCACTTACAACTGTTATTGTTGTTGGAACAAGGGATATGTATATTATTGGGCACAGAAACACCGGCAATAAGGGAAAAATATGAAAAAGCTCAACAAAAAAAATTCCGCCACGCAGTGTACTTGAAAACGCTTACTATCTTCAAAGGTTGGGTAGATCTTGGGTTTGAAATAGCGGAAGAAGCGAATGAAGCAGAAAAGATCAGAGTATTGATTGACCTTCCCAAAAGTCAACAATTTTTTTTGGCCAAATACACACGTTAGACAGAATCCAAAGACACTTTTATAACTTTTGACTATCTTCCAACTACACTGGCGTGCACAGTATTCAAACAACATCTCCGGGAAGGCTTGGAATCCTACAGATAAAACAAACTGTATAAAATGAAAAATTCCAGCTGATGCTGACCCTAAGCACTGGTAAGGCAATTGCAATCATTTCCCTGAACCAGGAGATAGTGGAGGATATCACAAAAATCCCAAACATTGCATTCTTTATTGGTGGGGAAAAATCCCAATTATTCCATGCAACTGTGGAGAGCGCACCCCCATATGCAACCTGCCAGTCCTTTGGGCGCAATATTCATGCTTGTCCCATAAAAGAAAGCCTAATAGAGATTGAATTCTGTGAGGAAGAAATGGGATTAGACGACTCAAGTATGCCAAAATCACACACAACACACAAGCATCCAACTGGAGGAGATTACAGACAATTTAAAATAAATGATCCAATTTCCCCAAAAGAATGGAAAATGGCCAAACAAGATCACAAGTTGGCCGCAGCTAAGGCTAAGGCCTCTGCATAATCATGCATCTCGCCTGAACAGATACAGGATGACATGGATGAGATTATAACATTGAGGAAATCAAATCTTACAAAAAACCAAACAACCAATTCAAACAGAATGGATTCAGCGGAACCCAATTTTAAAGCAATTGTGGCAGAACAAGGGTTTGGTATACCCACCAGATTTTCAGAGTACATCAAAATTTGGAGTGAATCAACAATGGTAGCGCAAAATAAAAATGTGTCAAATAAGAATACACAAGTGTACCAAATTGTGTAAGTGAAAGACCAAAGGCGGGAGAGGAGCAAAAGCAGCGGTAATGAAAGGGGCAGAATACACCCCAACTCCTACTCATAATTATGCCACCATCAGCAAAGATGCAATGAAGAGTAATGAGGGCGAGGGAGTAGGGCTGGGGGCCCTGCTAACCATTCCTGAGGCGAATTGGGCGTCTCAGTAGAGATAAGGACGCTAAACATTGCGTGAATAAAGCCTAAATGTCCTGGGTAAATAAGTTGAGACTCCTGAGAAACCCACCTGTGGATATCCTGGTAGTGCATAAAACCCACTGTCCACAGGGAAAGGAGGAGGCATGGGAAAACATGCTCCTTCCAACAATATCATTTTGGTCATAACACTGTGGGGTGATAGTACATGCAAACAAAAACTTTAGATTCATTAATAAAAATCATCTTTGGATGGCTGCATACTAGCTGTTACCTTCTCATGGCATAAAGAAGATCACACAATAGCCCGTGTGTATGCATTTAACTGTGCAACAGAATGTCAAGAGAGTTTAACGGCTCTAACACAACTATACCTTCCAGAAACTCTTTCGTCATGGGAGACATGAACTGCTGGATCATTCAGACACTGAAAGATGGCGACACACAATAGAGACAACATAAGGGAAAGTGGAACTTCATATGCTATAAGCCTTCCTGGGACTATATGATCCATTACCTAAACGGTCACCCCTCCTACAGAACATGACATGCCCACATGTGCACAACGGTTTACTTATCTCTATGTCATGGATAGACCTAATACACGCACCATTAATTCTCCAACATCAAATTCATAAATTCAGGTCATTAGAAGCTGAATTATCTGACCACCGACTAGTTTTGTTGCCTTTCACACCAGCGGAAACAACTAACCAAGCACCCAGGTGGTGCAAAATATGCCCAGGAATTTTAGACAACTCAGAATTTTAATCCTATGCGAAGGAATTTTCTCAGCATGGTATTTTAAAAAACCTTTCTAATCAGACTCATTAATCACCTAGGAATAATTAAAAAAACAACACAACAGATTAAATACACAGCATTAAGAAGATACAGTCAAGCTTCAGCTATCATCAAACATACATTGGCAGAAATCAATCACCTGTAAAATAATGTCCTAAGCACAGGTACATCCCTGGATGGGACACAAATGGGCAGAGGTTTCTGTACGGTTAAACGCCCTGATATGTGAACACCAACACCGAGTTGGGGTTCTATATAGAGAAAAAAACCTAAAAAATGGAGAAACTTGTTAAAATTATTTTTTCTGTCACTTTTTATGCCCAAAAAATAGCCTGCACACTGGTCCAAAGACTGGTTAAATCCATAGTGGAAACACCCAAAGACTTCATGACTGAAGTACACATGTTTTATACAAATTTATATAAATCTGAGCCAATCAAACCAGCAAAAATTGAAAAATTCCTCACAAATGCTCATATTGACAACGCAGCTCAAAATAAAATTAATTACCCTAATTACATTTGAGGAATTATGGGTAACGGTATGTGGTGCACCACAAGGGAAATGCCCTGAACCTAATGTGATTCCCTATGAATTTTATATATAATATTTTTCTAAGATCTTTACTATTCTTTTATCTTCAATGAACAAGTGCATAATGGAAACATGCCTTCTACCTGAAGGCAAGGAAGCATACACTGTCACTCCATTCAAAAAAGGAGATATACTAAACTCATCCAATTGAAGCCCAATATCCCAAACCAATACTTATATTTATTCGTTATATTTATTCAAGGCAAGCCAACCAGGGGATGGACATTACCAAAACTAAAACTAACTTAAACAAACATAACTACTTGGTTCAAACAAACGCCCTAATGAGCAGATTAAATGAAACAAATCAAAAAGCAACCAACCAGGTGGGCAGCAGGAACCGCTTATACCTCCATGGCAGAAGGGGAGGGGGGTCAGGGGCTCATCTTCAGCAGCCTCTTTGGCAGCAGCTTATTTCTCCCATAGTAGAGTGCGTGTTATGGCCAACAGTATTGGTGTTGGGGCATCTGCGGCATGGAATTTGATATCACTGATAATTGGGTTTTATGGAAATTGCCAGCTAATAAATGGCACTGAGATATTTGGTTAAAGCTTTTTCAGCTTTGATGCGGGCATCTGGGAGTTTAACAAACGTGCCAATGTTGGTTCAGGTTATTTTTGCTTTTGGATTCCGCGCTATAGTTGCCACGTTCTGGATATCATCCTTTGCATTTTTATATAGCTGGTTCACTGTGATTTTACTTTTAGAGTTAAGGTTATGGGGATAACAGGAGGTGGAATTCCTCCTGTGAGCAACACTACTGTTTTAGTGACAGCTTTACGCAGGGGATGACAATCTGGTGTTGCAGCTGCTTAGACTGCAAGCCAGTGATCACAGCAAAATGATTTGTCATTTTGTTGAAAGGTATAAAGTTGAGAGGGGTATCTGGCGTCCCATTCTGCATTAATGACCTTCTCTATTTGCAGAGATGGTTCTTCAATGAACTTACCTGATTTGTCAATTTCAGCTAATAAATTCCCATGGCTTTTGGTTAGATTGGATTAGGGAATCAGCGTACGGTTGAGGTTTGATTGATTCATTAGAGGAAGCATGGGATCAAACTGGGATCCAATCCAATGTTTGATTGGTGGAATTATTTTTGGCATTGGGGTGAGGAGGAGGTTGATTGGTGGCTGCAGGTGCAGTTGCAGCAACAGGTTTTGGGGGTGGGGGAGGTAGGATTGTGTCCCATACCAGAAATTGTACAGGGTGGGCCACGGATTGGAGGTTGTCAGATGAGTCATCTGATCCATTAGAAGTGGTTGAGGAGGGGCACTTGTGTTTTGAGTGGTCTAACTTGAAACTTGATGGACAGATCATCCACCCGCCCTTGACGCGGGCCCAAAATGGATGGTTGGGCGCTGAGGGAATAGCGGTGCATGGCATAATTGACACTGCAATCTTATTAAACTCAGGGCTGATTGTGGCATATTCCCGAGGCCCAGAAAGTCATGTGGCCCCATTTGGGACCACAAATTGTAAGATGAGGTTGGAGTAATAGGCTGTCAAACCGTCCTTCAGCTCCTGGTAAAGCACTTCAGGGGGAGGTGGGTGGGAAAGCCAGCAAACTGAATCACCAAGATGGTATCCACTGGGAGCCAAGTCTGAGTTGTGGGGAGAGGGGTGCCCTGGTATACCAGGGGCACAGTTGCTGCGCTGGCAGCATCAGCTTCTCAGATGAAGCTGAGGTCAAATTACCCCTTGTAGGGGCTGAAATTTATGAAACTGGCGGGTGTCATCACCACCTGTTCTGTTTCAATAATAGCTTGGTTGTTGTATGGGAATAGTTTCCCATATTTGACTCTTAGGATGTAGCGCTTGTTGCTCCAGGGGAGCACTAGCGGGCAGCAAGGTACCGCTTGGGTACAATCAAGGTGGGCGTCTAGGTCCTTGGGTGGAACAAATTGTCCCATAGGTTTGGAATGACTGGGTGAACCAGTCCTAGCGCGTTTTCCTGCCAGACGGAAAATGGCGGGGAGAGTTTCGCCACTGCCCCACGCTGGAGCAGCCAGCGGAGAATCAGAGGACATTTGAGTGAAACTACAATGGGCGATTTGATTTGCTTTATACATTCGTGTATTTTTGCTCAGAAAGTTACACTAAGAAGAAAGAAAATTTTCTCCTAAACCAATACTTTTACTAAAATATTCACAAAGTTTTGACTAAACAATTAGGGCAAATTGCAACTGATGTGATATCCCCATCACAATATGAATTAATCCAAAAAAATTTCATATGGGACATATTAACACAGTTGCAAATGTCTGCCAATCTAAAGCATCTGTAGCTCTTGTATTTTTAGATTAACAGAAAGCATAAGACAGAGTGAACTGGACATGCCTCAGAGCAAGCCTTCAAAAATTTAAACTCTCAAATAAGTTCTACACTGTGTGATGATTTTCACAGAGTCAGCCACCATGGCTGTGCGCGGAGCAGTTTTTTAACTAACCTAGTTTGTCCGCAGAGAGGACTCAAACAAGTGAACTCTCTAAACGCTCTACTATAAAACGTTAGTCTTGATCCCCTAATCTGGAATACAAATGTCCTTCTCAATGGAATCAATGTCTATGGCCAACCACCAGTCAAAATGATGGTTTTTTCTGATGACTGCGTGGTGGATATATCCAACAACCAGGATACCCGCAGAACTTAGAAAATTATACATGAATACTCATCCATAAGCAACTCATTGCTTAACAATGAAAAAACGAAAATTATACTACTGGTGAAATATCAGACCCATTGGATTCCATCTACCCTGGGTCAACAGAGCAATAATACGTCAAGGCTCATCACCAGATATAGGAGGCGAAAATCGGTAACTACTTCACAGGAACTTCCCTTAACTACCAAGCCATCAGCTGGACCTATCCATCACTTGGGGGTAAGGTTAGAGGCAGGAGGTTACGTTGACACCATTATGGAAAATCAACTTTTAGATATAATAACAAAACGCATTGTCTCCTTACATGGACATAACAGGTCTAACATGAAGGGTTATGATAGCAAACTCCAGATAATATCAATCTTATGGTTACGGCCCATGCAATTGCTTTCTCACCGTCCTTTTTAAATACAATATACTCTTTAATACTGGGATGACTTTGGTCCAACCATAATTACCCTGTACGCCTTGAAACCCTATTTGGCCTTAGGAGGAATGTAGGTATTTGGCTAACTATTTATTTAGAGCAAGCGACCCATATACTAGGATCCTGGATAGCTCAGGTGACTAGTCCAGAACTTCCAGATATACATTAAGATAGAACGGCAATATCTATTTTCACAAGCACTCTTATTGAAAACCCAGATTGACAAACACATTAATTAAGTATATGGCGTCTCCCCTACACCTGCAGGACCACATGTCACTCCTGTACACTTAAACAAAAACTTCTAGCCATGAATAGAGCAGTGTGGAAGGCTCACATATGTGGCCATGTCAGTTACTAAGGATGCCCAAGGCTAACTCACAGGCCAGAAGTTAATGGCCAAATAGTCACAGATGAGATAATAAGCCGAAATCTGAGTACCATTGCAAGGATGATTACCTGAATCATATGGATATACCATACAACCTGGAGTCCCAAATAATGGTCTGGAGATACACACATCACTTATTACTACAACCCAGGATATGAGAACATGTATGGAGATGCATAAGAGAGTTTATTGCAAAGCATAATGTTTGAACGTTGCCCATACATGCACAACATGTGGCTAATATGGAAGCCTAGTACACTGTTTAGAACGATGACCAACATCAGTAGCTCTCTGGAAAGAGGTCATGCAATATTCCGCTAAGACAATGGACAATCATCTAGTTTGGCTAGAACATGTTTGCTCTCAATCTAAAGTCACCTATCCATCCATCCCTACGGGTGTTAGTAGCAATAGCACTATGGACAATCCATACTTAGTACTGGAGTCATTTACAGGAGAAATACCTATTCTCCAAGAAGCCATTAATAATTTTCACTATCATATACTGGAAAATTTCCAAGCATGGTTGCTTGGAAACATGACCTCACGCAACAGAAGAATAATCAATACATGGTTTCCCACAATGTTCTTAAATATTGACCCTTTCCTTCAATCATGCTGCATCCAAGGATAAGTCAGCATAAAACCCCCTATCGTCCTAAACTTGAGGGTCCTGGAGACAACAAGAGGGGATATGAACCCTCTGGGGTGTCTATAATTATTCACACTTAATAAGTTTAAGATAATGGCGCTCTATGAGAGCCCTCTATTAATGATCATTAAAACAGAGATTTTATGATCTTTAACAGCTACCTGAATTACCAGGCTATCAAACTGCGGCAGCAAAGTGAGGAACGGGTATTTTTTTATCCAGGGAAGGTCGACCAGGGAACCATCTAGTACTAAAAAAAAGAAGGTCGACCAGGGGATGTACACCTCTGATATAGTGAGTATAAATAATAATTAAGAAAGCAAGGATTGCTCATGACTTGCCACATTAAATGGAGTATGGAACCGCTGGCTCCAGTGCACTTAGGGATATTGAGGCATATTCTGTATTCCCACTCAGTTTGGTGAATATCCTTGATCACCTTGGCGATTGTCCTTAAAACCCTAGCTAAAAATTACTGGTGGGGACTCATGATATGGGGTTAAAATGCCAATATGCATTAGCAAAGGATTTTTATCATTATTTTAACAAGCGACCCTCTAGTTACAGAGACTAACAAGGATTTAAAGACATATACAAAGTCTTGCACCTGCTTTCAGAAGATGGATGGTAATAATTATAAAATAAAATTTTTAAAACTGGGGTTCCTGCATTCAGTTGTCAATGCATGTGGCTGATAGGGCAACGGAATTCCCTAATACTCCCCAGAACAAAAAGTTGCCTCTAAGGTCTCAGGTCATAATTAACACCTGGCTGCAAATAAAATCCCAGAGGACTAATAAGATATGAGGTGGATCTAGCCCTTCAGTGAAATAAGTGTTAACTTGTCCCAGATCTATTGACCCTGCATATGACAGCCCAATCTAGATGCTTATGGCCAAAATAATGACTTAGACGTGTATGATGGGACCAACACTCCAATAACACATGTATGTCTACTACCTTTTTACTATATTAGCAATGTACAAGAGTTTAGGAGCCTCTACGGCTTTAGTTAGAGGAACTTCTCATTGTTTCATTAGCTGTGATTTGAGCTATACAATTTTGACTCATGAAGTGAAGAAAAAGTTCAATGAGCTACTGGAGGAATATGATGACTTATTTCCCACCTTTACATATAATTTCATTAAGACAAAAGGGGGTGTAAATGATTTAGAAGCTTGAGATAATATCCCCATCCTAGAACGGCCTTTGATGTAAGAAAAGTAGAGGAAGCCTAAGTTGCTACTGAGCTCAAGGAGGTATTAAAGTTGGGACTGCTGGTAACATTCTGAAGCCCATGGGAATCGCCCCTTATCATTTAAAATAAAAAAGTAAGTCGCCAAATTGTCATGATTATCAAAAAGCTTAATTTGGTAACCAAGAAATACAATCATCAATTGCCTAGATTTTTGAATCACTAAGCCTTTTATCTGGTGCTTAGAATTTAGCAATGAATATGCCAGAGGGTATTCTAAGATTGATCTAGCCCCCAAAGATTATGACATATTTGCGCTAATAATAATGAATTAATATTTGAGCTTGCCTAGATGCCATAGGGGCTATTTAATGCCCATGTATTTCTAACGTGCTATGGAATGACTGCTGGGTGACCTGCTATAATTATGATTATTAGTCTACCTAAACGACATCTTGTTATTCTCCATGACCTTCAATATACATCTATAGCATTTCCATCAAGTCTTTAACCGGCTAAGGAAGGCTTCTCTCTAGCTCAAGTCTACTTAATTCTAGTTTTTCAACCTAAGATGTAGTTTTATGGCATAAAGTCACCAAGTAGGGGTCAAATCCCTTTCAGACAAAATAAATGCAATAGAGATTTAGCCTCTATAAAGCCTTAGAGACATCAAAGTGTTCCTTGGGATGGTGGGGTACTAAAGACAGTAATCATAAAGTTTGCTGACCTCACCAAAACTTTATTATAACTGCTTTTACAATGTTCCTTTTTCCTTAATTAATTAGCAATATTAGGCATCAACCCTTCTTAAGAGTGTTTTAATCACCCAGCTTGTCCTTAAATACCTTACTCAGGATCAGTTCTTTTGCTATTTATAAACGCCAGCATGTGGCTGTAGAGGACATTTTAACCCAATTTGACATTCAGAAAGTAGATTGATTGGTGCTCACTTCAGTAAAGCTCTTTTCTAAGGATTAGCGGAACTACAGCATTACCAAATTAGTTGCTTGCCCGTACTCTAAAAAATTAAGCATTTTTAACATTAGCTGTATGTAAATCATCTTAACATAATCAAAATAATTCATTTCTTAGATTGCTCTAACAGTTAAGGGTTCTAAATGTAAGCCATTTTATATTGGCGATATGGCTACGGAGTTATGATAGCATTATATAGCATTGTACCAAATTACTGGATAGAATGCAGAGGGTTATCAAGGATGTTTACCTAAGCTTTGTTAGTACCTGAGGAGAATCTCCTGAAGATCTGATTCACTGGCCATACAGGTAAAGTTGGAGACACCATTAAAATAAGTAGGTCTAATCAGTACAAATTACACCAAGATCAAGGATACAGTACTTTATAAAATTATTGATGAAAATGTTGCCTTACATGCAACCATCCTCACAAACTAGAGTCCTCTTGAAGGCCACTCCAGAGTAGCACATGGAGCCATTAAGAAGCCATATGAGCGTTTCAAAACGATAGTATTGAGACTGGATTCTTGAAACCATACATGAGGTATTTTAAGCCTGTTTTGCCTGCAGGACTCAGTAATGTCCGAGCCTCTGCTACCAGCATCAATTTGTGTCCCACTCATCGCTACTTAATGTATTCATAGTTGATGTAGTGAGCCCATATTCATGGGCCTCAGAGGCTATCTCAACATCTCACTCGCCATTACCCATCTAGTCAATTGGTCTCAGCTATCTCTGTTACTGCTGCCACCACAAAGGGTAAAAAATTATTCCTTTTATACTTCATTTTCATCTAATATGGGTGCCTGAGGGTCTACTTTATGGCTAAGAGTTAGATTATACATCTTATGTTGTTTAAAACTAATGTTACTGTTTGGTACCAGCCAACGCTCCACTACCCCTACATTGCTAAGATTAATGAGACAGCTAAATGAGTGAATTATAACTTTGTATCTATTATACTTAAAATGTTAGGACCCGATCTCAAGTGATGGATTAATCTTCCATTTGCCATCTGCCTTAGTAGCTTAAAAGATAAGTTACCATTTAGTAATCAAGTTTTCTCGGTTACAGGCCCTATATGGAAGAAAGCCATTATTACCTTGCAGTTTCCAATCACTTATAGACGCTTCAGCTTGAAAATACCAAGTTAATCATGATGGCAATTGGCAATGAAACCATTAGGTTACAAACGCTTACCATTAAAAGTATAGCTACATTATTATAAAGGGACTACGCGTTTAAATGGTAATTGATCGTCTCTTTTAGCCTTAGAAACTGAAGCCTCGTCTTATTTATCATCATTGCCTGGTGGACGGCTCAGTAAGCTTGAGACTCCTGGCAGAATCATACTACATTTTATACAAGGTGTGTTTCGAAAATTCCATTGCAGAATGCCTCCAAGAACTGTGGGTTATAATTTCAGCTAAATTTCTTTTTGGGTCTATGTCCCCCATTTGACAGAAGCTTGAAAGCCCTTGATGAACTTTGTGATAGTACCTAATCTGATCTATCAAATAATAAAGAAATGAGCGGTTTGGTGTATTCTTCCATGGTATATCCCTAGCAATATGAATGATTCTTATAAAGAATTGATGTACCTAAATGGAAATGAATTAATTGAGGGAATCCGGGAATTGTCATAAGACACAATTTAGCTTGGGCCACCAATTAATGGCCTTGGACTTTGTATCCCAAATTCCAAAATTGTAATACCATGGCACCATAAATTGGGAGCAACGATCCAATTGTCAACATAAGAAGGTGGCCACTTCTCAACCCTTCTACTGGATGAGATGTGAAGATCTTGATTGAGGAGGACCAAACGCTCTCTACGCCACAAGGATCCCAAATATCCTTTAAATAGTTGAAATTTTACCTTAATACTAGCAGTTCCAAATTTATTCTATTTTCTAAATTAGTATATATATTATGTTCCTTTTCAAATTTAAAACTATAGCATTATCAAACATGAATTAGGGTAGTTGCAATAAATGGAACTTATTAAATAAAGATAGTACTTTGCCACCGCCCTTCAGCATCCATTCTGTATTAAGGTCCATCCCAAAGGAAGCTAAAATATACATACAGAAATTCTAAGGTGTTAAAAACGATACTTTGGCTCTAATTTACGTGAAGCAAGTAGGATGATTCTTTGCTTGACTTGCTACATAAAAACAAAAGATAGAGTAATCTAGAATAAGCTATATAAAAAGTCAGTAAGTATTTTGGTCCCTAAACTCCTGAAACAGTTCATATTGATGATAAAATTATAAAGCTTCTTCCAGCTTAGATCACAGTAAATTGAATGTGATTCAATCTTCTGGCCTTCAGATGTCAGTAGAAAAAAAATATGACGTAGTTGTAAATATTTATGATGATATTCCGATCTAATTACCCCAAAATGAGTGGAGTAAAATATCTTTTTATATCCCAACACCTAAATCTTGAAGCTAGGACAATGGTGCCGCGGCTATTCAGGAACTGAAGGACAACATGGAATATTGTTTTACCCTCATACTGGATGAGAATGAGAGAGTTGGGATTTTGTAAAGCCCACACTATCGAGATGTGATAGATTATATCACCTATCTTTCTTGTCTTGCTTTGGTAGCTTTAGCAATATGCGACCTTAGGGATTTTGTAGATTTTAAAATTTGATAGATATCGTTTAGTTTAGTTTTCCTATGCATTATTAATTGTATGTTGAGGTTTAATAACTATCATGACTATTTATGGCCTTTGGAGTGCATACCTGACAATGTTTTTAAGGCTTTCAATTGTTGGTTTAAATGTCATCAACTAAATTTCTTGCAAGGCATAGTTATATTAGTCGCCAATTAGTAAGTGTTTTTCTGGATTTACTGAAGTGTTGACAACGCTTTTAATGGTAGCAACTATCTCGTTTGCCTGAGTGATGTGACCTTCTATTAATAATTAATTTTACATTACCTAGAGCAGGTTACTACCTTGGAAAGGTAAAATTTTCAAGGGTGGAAAACAACGTTAGGGCACGTTATCTTATAATCTAACCCAAGAAGAAGTTTTAGTCTAATTTGGTGGTGGATAGCAACTAGGTGAATGAACTATTATCTGAGATGATTCCTTGGAGTTAATGTTTATTAATAATATATCCCATTCCCTTTAAAGTACCAACCAATGAGTTGGGCACCGAATTCCTTATTTAAACCTCTTGATCTTATTAGATAAAGTCTTAGTTTAGAGTTTATTATAAGTTTAGATTGTATTACAATTCTTATTTTTCTCTTGTGGGGGAGTTTGAAAGATAGTTAGTTATATCCGTTTTATTCTCAAGTACTTTTGTTTAAGTTGGAATGGGTGGTTTCACTTGTGCTGTCTATTCTATAGTACTGTTTTAAGAGATCCAAGATATTTATCCCTTGTCCAGATTGTTGTCAAGCTACCAAAAGAAAGGTTGTCAGTAACTTCTTTTAGGAGAATATCTAATCGAGATTGATCCCAATGGTTGTAAGACCAAACTAGATAGTTGTATTCATGCAACTATCACCATACCCTATCTTTAATAAATTCAAACACAGATGAACTTGTGCAGTACGCCCTAAAAAAGTTTACATAGAGACTTATTTAGAATGCCTGAGTGCTCCCTATGGCTCAGGGTTCACTCAAACTAGAAATAAAGTACATTCTAACCCAATAAAGAGTTCTGAACTCTATCAAATTTTTTGGTATAGCTTGTTAAGATCTATGTCATTTTAAGACGCCAAATCACAATGAAGTCTTGAACATTGGAAAAGTTATCTCTAAACCTCCAAAGATGAATGTGTTCAGTTATTAATCCTTGGAAACCATTTCATTAATAAAAGCTATCCTAAGAGAATAAAGATTCTCTGAAAAAAATCTTAGGCACCAAAAAATCAATTCTATGGCTCAAAAACTAACATGAAGCTTATACTGGTGCTCACTACAAGGGCCCAGTTTGGTACATTAAGACATAAATCAAAATTGGATGGTAATTCTAGAAATGAATTTCTGCTTCTAATAAAACCGGAATCACTAATAGATGTATTACTACTTTACAATAGAGATACCTCTCTTGTAGATGTAATTCTAGAGTTACTTGCTACGATAGAGTTTAACTTACCATATCTGAATACATCGCTTACTATGTTCATTACATTAGTGTTTTTAGTATCATTTAGTAGCTTCTATATGGAAAATCAATTGTAATCATTTCAGTCAGCTTGCGCCATGGCCATACCATCTACATGAGTAATTTATAGGCTCATCCAATATGGCTGCTAACTTGATGGCTTTAGGGACGGAATAAGATACTTTGTCTCTTTGTATACTCTGCCATCCATCACCTCATCCGGCTTATGGGATTTTATCATCAGGACGTGATTAACAATTATAATCAATGTAGATATTAATTTCGCCATTGTCAATTTCTACAATGAAACCTATGCATTTTTCAATATAAGTAAGAGGCAATTAGAGCTAATTGGCGCCTTTAGAAATGATGCTAGAAACTAACTTCTTGCCTATAAACTGAGATTACCAGTTATCTGTATTAAAGTTGACCCAAAATCTTCAAAAATTTGTGACAAAGATATAAGTCATGTGCACCAAAGAACCTCTGAGTTTCCAAGGAAAATCTAAATCTTAATTATTTACACCATAACAATTACTTCCCTATAAAGAGTTTAATCTGCAAATTATAGTAACGATGTAAGAAACTAAGTGACGGGAACCCATGGGCTTATGGGTCCCAATGGCCTAATAGTTCTAAAGGATATTGCGGTTTAAAGGGTCTAAGGACCTTAATGTCAATTGGACTTGGAGATTCTGATAGAGAAGAAGGGCCTCAGGGGCCATGAGGCCCCCTGGGCCATCCATATCTAGTACTTCTTATGGCAAAGATGACAATGCTTCTTTAAAATAGTAGATTTCAAAGATGAACTAGGATCTATGCAGCCAAACAGGAGGAATATACCGTGGACATGGTGTTTACCCCATTGGAAGCTCTATTAACGAATATTTTACCCTGACAGCACAGGCTGGGAAAATGGATAATTAAAGGCTAATATCATAATCACTGATAGATGTTTTAATCAATTATAGTAGACTGTTCAGGATTCAAATCCTAGTTCAGCATCTGTAAAACCATGATACAGAGCCAAAAAAGAGGAGAGTTTATGCTGAAAGTACAATTAAAGAAGATAAGCTGTAGTTGTGACAAATGGGATCTCTCCACATTGCCACAAAGCAGTTGGGAAAGAGGGCCATGTGAGGGCCCATAGGCAAGAGAGGGCCGCTGTGGTGAGGTCCCACGTTTGTTGGCTTATTGAGCAATTTAGATATCCTTGAAGCACTGTAAGGATGATGCTCACACTGAGGAGGGCAGTTTGGTCTCCAGAGAGAGTATACAGAGAGGTGACAGCTTTGTTGAGATCTGAGGAATGTTCATGTTGATCCACTCAAAATCCACAATTTTTCCTTTAAATCTCAAATAAATGATTTCAAAATTTTAAAATTTTATTCTCAATTTTATAGGTTTTTATTGTATATATTATAAGATGAAGTTGTCTTAAACACCTTCGCTTGGTTTGTTTTTATATTAGAGAATGGGGAATATGGGGAAATTGGACCCCGTGGAGTCTGTGGGCGGTGGGCTATCTGTGGGCCTATTTTGAGAATCTCAGTCTCTGATATTCTCATCTAGGCTCATTTTAGACCATTTGTAAGTACCCGTGGCATTACAGAACCTTTTTTGCATATTTTTCTGTTTGTTGAGGACAAATTAGAGCTTGTCTCAACCTTATTGCTAAAATTCCCATTTTTGGGTTATTCAGCCTGGCAGCCCCTGATTCGCTGAGCTGCCCTTCACTGTGGCTCTCAATAACTTTGATGAGCAGCGGATTCAGCTTGGTGGCTCCTGATTTGTTGAGCTGCCCAATTTTGTCATTTCCTTTTCTGATGTTATTCAGCTTGGCAGCTCCTGATTCGCTGAGCTGCCTGATGCCATGATTTATGCCGCTTCCATTTTTGGCATTATTTGGCTTGGCAGCCCCTGATTCTCTGGGCTGCTCTTTGCCATCGCCAATTGCTACACATGGGACCTCGGAATTTGGGTTGGCAGCCTCTGATTGGCCCGGTTGACATTTACATCATCTTTTGCCACCTTTGCCTCGAGGTTTTGTAGGTTTTGTGACATTTGATTCGTCAGAATGCCATTTCTGAGGGTCAAAGCCCTCAAGCCTGATGCTTTTATGTATATCAGTGTGACATTATTAGTTGTGATCTCCACCTTAGGGGGGTCAGGGCTATGTGGCAGTCAGGCAGCGCCTTGACCATCACAATAGTAACTGCCATTGTTTGATTCCATAATAAATTTCAAGATAAAATTAGGGTATCATTAAGAAAAGTTAATTAAAGTCCCCATTATTTTGCTAAAAAAGTATTCTCTTAGATGTGCCACAGTGTAGCACCAGCCAATAATACTCCTTTCAACCATTTCAAAAGTCTAAACCCAGTTTCAGGGAGATTTTATTTTTGTAATAATCGTATTACTTTGTTCTAAAGCCTATGAGAGTGCTATGAGGAGGCTACCAACATACAGAAAATATAGCAAATTCATCCATATCTCTGTGGAAAAGTAATAGAAATTATAACTCCTCACCTGCATGACTGTCAGACCTTGGATAAGGACAAAACTGCCTTAATTAATGAGTTTTGAACTGGACTTTTTCTAGCTCAAGCGTGCCTAACCCAAAAGGGGGAGTCTCCATGCCACTTTATTTGCAATTGAGCCAAACAAAAAATCATAATTAAAAAATTCCTAATATGGCACCTTGGCTAATAGCCTATGAAGCCATATCAGAAGGCTGAAGAGGCTTTTAGGGAAACTGCTAGGCGCCCACTTCAATTGGTGAACTATTGTGGAAAAAATGGGGGATGGCGCATCAGAAGTATGGGACGTAAGGAGGAATAGGTGAGGGTATGAATTCAAAACTGATAAAACCCTTTGATTCAGAAGATGGCCTTCAAGGAGATTCACTTCTATAGGGGGACTGTTCACTGACTCTACTAGTTAAAATTATTCCCATGCCCATCCTTTAATCCACATTATTTTTTTAATTTATATAAAGACATCACCACAGTTTTTTCTGACCTTGAGTTGTGGCTTGGAGTTCAAATTGAACATAATTGGGTTCAAAAAAATCTATTCTCATAAGTGTCATTAACAGAAGCTCTGAACGAAAGATAACCATTCATAGTGAACTGAGCTCCTGCTTCGTCTGATGTAAGGAGAGTGTATTTGAATGCAGAATTTCCAAAAAGTTAGCATGGGATTTAAGCTAAGGTCGCCAGGTATTTATCCATCAAAAATATAAGAAACAAAACACTGAGGATGGTGCCCACACCTTGGTGGTATAAATATAAGATAGGTAAAGATGGAAAGATATTAAGTGGCACAAGAAGTCAACAACTTGGCAAGAAACTAGGAGAAGTTTTTTTCCAATTTGATAATTGCATTCTAGGCCTTGAGATTTAATCAAGAGTTTTTAGACTCAATTGATGACAGAAAAAGTTTCTAAATCTTACTTAATAATACAAGATGAACCATGTGGTTACCTCCTTGACAAGGTTTACAGCTAGGCCGCCCACAAAATCATAATAAAAGAATCATAAGTGCATTTTTATATATAAGTTAAGATGACCAACAGAGAAGTTAGTTTGACAAGTACAACTTTAAAGGAAACTAGGGTGAAAATTAGGATTGTTTTACCAATATATCAAGTCAAAGCTAGCCAATTTAACAAGGGCACCATCACTAGTAGTGCAAGGACTCTATTAAGTTTAACATGAGGTTCTTGCCAAAGATAAAAAAAAGCCCATCATGGTGTCATTGTATTTTGAATGCTTCTTAATACCATATTTGAGATAAGACATAATGACCCATTTAATTGACTTTATGGTCTGTTAATGTCACAGTTAACATTGTAGATGTGACAAATTAAAAACTATTATGCGACTCCATAATACCAACCTATGAACGCTTAGCCCTTACCTAGCGTTACTCAAAAATTTGTTTTAGAAAAAGCAATCAGCCATACTAATAAACTTTGACTCTGAAGCTTACTCTTTATTCTCACAGTTCAATCTAGTAATTATAGTATGAGACATGGAATTGCACTCTAATCTAGAGGAAACACCCCCTTCAGAGGCATCAGTAAGTGAGAAGTTTCTTGGCTATGAGTAAATTTTGTAGCAGCGTTTTCTAAGGTTGACTTAAAGCCAGCAGTAGTATAAAGCGCTTGTGGATAGTTTTATTTAGGTCTACTCATTGGGCACAATTGCAGGATGGAACCAAGATGTTCTCTACATCATCATTATTTTTATAATAACAAGTACTTAAGACTTCTTTCAACATGACATAAGGACAAAATCTCATCTATTTCCATTATGGTTCTTTTTACACTTAGAATAATTCTGGATTTTCATGAGGGGCCCTCGCCGAATCAATTTACTATCATGGAACGTGGAAAGAATTTAGAACTCTGGAGTATTTACAAAAGGTATGTGCCGTGATTACCCTTTTGTAAAATGCGGTGGGGTCAAATCCTTTTATATCTCTGTCTTATACACAGGTTCTTTATTAGGATGTTTCTTTCATCAAGAATCACAATTTTACTCAACCTTATAAATCAGGCATATTCTTCTCATCACGTCTCCATTTACCTTGTAGGTCTTCATGGGACACATCAAAATTATATTTACCTCTTGGTGTACTTTCTTAGTGAACTTTAAAAAACCACCATAGCTTCCACCTTGGACCCAAAACTGGGTTTAATCTTAAGAAAATAGATTAATTATTGTTAGTGAAGAATTAAGAACTACAGAATGAAAGATACTGAGAGTTAAAATAAATAAATTAATATAGGGATAGTTTGAGGCTAAATATTAAGTGATCAAACACAGTTTACACCACTTGAATTGTTTAAACATTATGTATAGCGGCTCCCACTTTTTGATTGGAACCACTAGTGCTTAAAATATATTAGTTTAAACATTATTTCAAGTATTCTGTCTTCCTATTAATTGTGGTTGGAAAGCAGTTATATGAATTGAGAAATATGATGGATTTTACAAAGCTCCTCTTTGTTTAAGGGTGAGAACTGTGGCTCAAAGTCAATAATAATTTTTTTGATACCCGATGGGCTCAGAAGGCGTGAAATATGATTAGCCATCTGAGCCTTCATCACTGTGGTATGGCAGAGGATAATGTGGGAAAACTTGGTGAAACAGTATACAACCATGATGGTTTCATACCCATCTGAGAGGTGTAAATCCAGAACAAAGTCAACTAAAAGGGAAGTCCATGGCCTCTCTGCTTTATTTACCAGAACCAACATATTGGTAATTGACTAAAGATTTGGTTTTATCCTATTGAACACCATCAACTCTGTGGCATACCAAGCCAATTGTGATGAGCTTATTTTTAGCTATACATACAGTAGATAAAAAACAGGGTTGCATTTCCTGTGTGCCCACTGGTAATTTCATCATAGTGTTCTTTGATTAGCTCCAAGAGAAGAAGTATGAGGGAACCCATAAGCGTCCCTGGAACCATATTATAGCATCATTCACATTTTATCCTCTCATAAGACCCTCCTAATTTTAGGTTGCTCTTACAAAAGGTTTTGTTTAAAACGAGGGTAAAGGATGGGATTATACGACATATCTGATTAGACCATATTTCTCTAGAAAATTATGAAAACCAAAAAAATAATTGAAAGTGATTGTGAAGAACTAATTATATGTAATAGTACCTTAATGAATCACTAGGTAAGTTTATGGAAGCTCCACTTCCATGAGGTTGGGGATTAATGCTGGACTGCGACTTAACATCAGCTAAAACATTATTAAAGCCTTTTTGAACTAAAAAACAAACTTTTTAAGGATCTATGACAGTAGATCAGATAAGGGGTAAGAATATGAGGGATGTGGTGATATAGCAAAGCCCATTGGTCAATATAGACTCATATTAGCTGTAAAAAATAATGTCTATAGTAACCCCAGTAATTTAACGCTTCCATAATTCCAGTAGCTCTTTTTCATATACAGCGTAATTTAGTTAGGGAGATAAGTTTTTGGTGAGAGACACCCACTAGACGCTCATGTTCAGCAGTTTCCACTTGTTATAGAGAGGCAGAAGTAGCAAATTGAAAGTTATTTGTACACTATAAATTCTTTCTGGGCCAACGTGGTGAAGTACAAACGTGGAGAGCAAGGTGCACTTCACATCCTGAAACTTTCTCCAGTACATAAAATCAATAAAGGGATTGAGAACCGCTAGCCATATACAAGGGCGCTTAAATTTCAAACAGGTAAAAACTATTTAATGAAGGTACTTGTACCCAGAAACCTTCTTTATTTCTTTTATGAAGGTGGCGTGGACCATTAGTGATTAGCTTTCTCCTGTCTATGATGATCATATGGCCTTTTTAAAACATGGTGTTGCCAAAGGAGGTGATTTGGGACTCATAGAATTTGCTTTTTCTCACTTTTAACGTCAAGTTAGATGATTTAATGTGTTCAACTTTTTTCCAAAAGTGAAAAGCTTGAGACACCTGACCTTAGGAGAAACTCAGCATATTTTCCATATAGCTACAAAAGAACCCCTTAAGAAAATTTATAATACCACATCAATACAACCTCGGAAAGGTTGCTGGTGCTTTCTTAAAGTCAAATGGCATTACCTGGAGTTTAAATTCCCTAACTAATATGACGCAGTAAGCAATTTTTGCCCATTTCTAATGCGGATTGGTTATAGGCGTTTGAGAAATCAAGCTTGGTGAAGAATTTAGCTTTCACCACATATCTGGCGTTTTGTGCTTCTATCAGGTGAGATAAAAGCCATTTGTGATAACATCATTTAGTTTACCATAGTATATAAAGGGTTGTAGGGTATCATTTGTTTTCTCCATGAATAGAAGAGGTGAACATACTATAGAGGTAATCTGGAAGATTAAACTATAGCTAATGTTCCCATAAATCAAACATTGGCCACTGCCTCTTTTCTCATCTTAACAGTAGCGGGAAAGTAAATGCAAACCAAGTCCACAATAGGCCTGTAATTTAATCAAGCTCATAATGTTCAAGCAAAGCAGTTGTGGTGGCCGCATTAAAAAGTGATTTATACCCTTAGACAGGTAGGCGAAGTGTGAGACATCCACTATTACTATACTACTAGATAACTAGTGTTACTCAAGGTAATAAGTTATTTTTATATTAAAATTTTACAGAGGCACATGTATCTACCCAGATGCTGTTCTGAATTTTCCTTAAGGAGAATAAAGAGTAGAATAAAGCATAATGCAACCAGAATATTCTTTATTATAAAGAGAAAATGAATAAGTTTCACTAACCAAGTCCACCTCATCCACAATAATCCCAGCTGGACAGGTAGTTGAATCATAAAGGTTTGGGAATTTATTATTTACTATTTTTTAAAATAAATGAGACGTGTTGCCTTGTGACAATTATACTGCGCTGAGCTTTTATCTTCTGTTGATTCTGAATCTGTTTTGGTCAAAACCTGACCAAGAGTGGAGCAGGAACCACCCCACTATTTTTTCCACCCTTACTACATATGAAACATATTCAAATATCTTCTGCTATACCATACCTAGAATCATATTAAAAATCAGTTCCTTCTGAGTTGCCTGGGTGCAGCAAATCATAATTTATTTTAACCAGGTTTCTGAGGAAATTTAAAATAAACAAATTGTTTAGTCTTAATACTAAAAATATTTATGAACAGTTTCAAAATTTTTAATTGTACACAACATGGCTACTATTTATAAACCTAGTTTGGATCCCAATCAGTTTATAAAATGAACAACAAAAGAGATATATAACACGACAAAGACCCTTTTCAATGAAGGTTTGTTTGCTCTGTTAAAAATAAAACCATCTCAAAAACCACTAAGAGTTTATGCTTAATGAAAGTATGTGTCTATAATTTTTAACCATCTAGCAACACTGAAAATATGGTATTATCATCAAACTCTTCCATTTTATAGAGAAATTTGATTTGGGATCAGTGTATTAGGATTTTCCACATGTGAAGCCTATGTGTAGTAATAGCAAATGTTGGATGTGGTGGGTAAATCACCAAGAAGGACTGCAATCAAACGAAAAAGTTGCTAAGCAGAGTCAGCCCCTCCTGAGCGTTATTCTAAATAAATTAATCATCAAATGAAGTGATGACTCTTTAACAACATCATACAAATGTATGGCCTGAGCTTGCTCACTGAGTCATATAAATAGGGTGCCAGTAGGCAGCCCTCTTGACAGAGGGTAAAGAACTTATGGAAAGTTTTTAAGAAAGATAGATATGGTTGCCGTGCTTTTATAAAGACTTCCAAACCTTTTTTTTAAAGACTTTGGCTGGGATCTGAGACTTTAGATACTCATTCATTCATTCTGGGTAAATATTAATACAATAAGTTAGTGCTTTGAGGATGCAGATGAGGGAGGTTTAAGAGAATGCTAATATAAACTTCTTAAAAGTTAATCTAGATCCGATTTAATCTCAGAATTTTTTCTAAGGTCAATTTTAAATAACAAAAATAGGGTCACAAAGGTTCTGCTACAATCCCCTAGGGTTGGGACCATCTAGTACTAAAAAAAGGTTCTGCTACAGCCAAGTATGTACAGGAAGGTTATGGACACTACAGTTGATTTTGGCTAGAAAAAGTTAAAAGGGAAAAAGAAAATAACGCGGAAAAAGAAGGTAATAGGTTCATATTGACCGTAGCAACAGCCAACGTAACAAGTTCACACTCAGAGAGAGTCCTACAAGAAAAAAATTACATTCACGTAGGTAAAAAAGGCAATTTAACTAATGTAAGTGGAGTGTCTGTAGCACCCTACTCCCAGAGAGGCAATGCTAAATTTAAACCAAGAGCGCCAAGTAATTAGCTATTAGACATATAAGAGACAACACAATGGGTATAATGCTCACATGATGGCATAGGTATAAGGCAAGTGTACTTATAAAAAGTTGCACGTGCACAGTAAGGTGATGACTTAGATAGAAACCATGAATAATTTTATTCTAAGTTATTATTTTCATTCTAGGTCTTGTGGAGCTTTGATCAAAAATATTAGGATTTACTAATTACCAAGTTTAGGTCATAATTCATTTTAATAGTATTGTATAACTTATGTGGCTAGATACCTCTTTAATGGAGGTATGCAGCTATAATGGCCAACAAAATCATCAGATAAGAATTATTTGTAGTTTATCACTTTTGAAATCGACCAACAATTAAGTTGATCTGATAAAAAGACTCTAAGGGAAACTATAGATGGGTCAGGTTTGTTTCATCACAGTACTAAGGCAAAACAAGCCAATAAAACAAATTATCATCAATGATATTACAATAGAATTAGTAAGCATGAACTTGAGTTTTTAAAAAAAATGTATATCGCTCAGTTTAGTAACATTTATTTATGCTGCTTGATGCATAGTTTAAGATTAGACATAGGTAACCCATTGTATTATCTGTATAGTTTATTACTTTTGCGCCATAGCTTTATCATTTTTAAAACAATACGCTCCTCCATGGTAAAAAACTGGGCATTCTTGGACCTTACCCAAAGTTATTACAAGGTGTTTTTAGGTAAAACATCCTACCTAATACCCTTTGACTTGAAAAATCCTCTTCAATTTCACATTTTACTCATTGATTATGGCTTAAGACATAAAATATTGCCCTTGCAGGTCAAGATCAAGTGATTGTCATCAAAGCAAAGAACAAAGATGTACCACCTTATAAATTTTCCAGTTATAACGTCACACTATTGACAAATGTTGTTGGTGACGTGCTGAGGATGTGGAAAAAAGTTGTCAGAATGAAGAAAGAGGATCTTTGTGAAGATGGTTCTAGCATTTATCTACTATCTCCTACTTATTCACTTAAAATATCTAAAAGCGTCAAAATCAAGGATAACAAGAACTAATATCTACACTTGACAATAAAGATGTTGACATTGTTTGGTTTTCACTGGATGATTAACCCATATTTCTCACCATAACTCCACAATTTTTATGCTTAAAAACTAGGATCGCTGTCAAGGTTAGTTCCATTTACTTAATATCATTAATAAAAATCTAGTAAATGTTTTGTAAAAGCTTAGAAAGTAGACTAAGATCTCCCCAGTTTTGCCCCACTATATGGATTACAGAACTTCAGAGACTCAGTGTACAAAATATAATATATCCTACTCATTATTCCCTATCAGACTTGGTAAACTATCACTGGTTACCTCACCTGTGGCCCTTGACGATCTTATCAAATGACTTATTTTTATTTGCAATTTATTCATGCCTATGATGATGCAGTTCACCATGGTGATGAATTTCTATACTTGTTGAAGATTCGAGTTCCCTTGGTGTAAAAACCTTTTAGGGACTATTTAGGTGAGCTTCAAGGCCTATGCATCAATCCTGGAATCATATGACAGAGAGTAATTTAATCAAAAACCTTTTTTAGGCCTTTAGCTTTGGCTGCCACCACATGTGTCAGTTGTGACAGAAAAGTGCCTTATATTCACCAGGATCAAATTTGATAACACAAAATTGCAAGATAATATCAACACTAGGGTGCACGTAAATTTCTTTAGAATGTTATTGGGGATAATAGGAGCTGATAACCCCCTTGGTTAATAGACCATGAATTGCCCAAAAGGTATTAATCTTACATATGCTGGACGCAACTCTGTGCTGTTAGCCAATCTATCTGAAAACCTTCATATTGTAATACCTTTATCTTAAAAGCTTATATGCAGCTATATAAACATTGCAAATTGATACTTTCCAAAATCTTGGTAGCATTTACGAATTTGAATTATAGACACTTTCTATTGTGGCTTTCATTTATTTTAATTAGGAAGAATTTAACTAATAATCAAAAAAGCTGAAAGGCTACTAAAGGCTTATAAATATTTGGTATCAACCTCCATTTATAATTTAAACATACTAAAGGAGTTATACATTTTGCAGAAATGTGAGATAATCTCCTTTTGAAATTTACTCATTTTTAATAGTAATATACAAGAGGCTCAAGTGACTACATAACTTGAGAAGCTACTAGAACAGGACTTTAGGTACCTCTTGAAGCCCTTAGCATCTCTTGTCTTGCTAATTAGCAAAATGAATGGTAGTCATTAAGGTTATATGGACTACAAAAAGATAACTCAATAATAAATAAGGATTGTTACCTCTGCTCAGTATCAATGTTTTGTTACGCCTTCTTTACAGAGCTAACATTTCTTGCCCATGGATCTCGCCATTATTTATTGAAAATTGAGTTAGTGTTATATGACTAATATAAGTGCTATAATTGGCATTAGAGGGGTTTCAAGCCAGATCACATGTCACTGGGGTTTGCAATGCACCAGCCACTAACCAGTAAGCCATATATGAATTACTTGGCGAAACTAAAGTTCTTATGTGTATGGTCAATCTCAAACTTAAGGGTTCTCAAAAACCTTCAATTGGCATCTAGAACATCTTTGCAAATTCTTTATTTAATTAGAACAGTCATCCCTCATAATTAAGTTTCAAACTCTTATTATTCTACCCTGTTGGAAAATCATTTTTCTGGAGACAGGTGGCTATGCTGGTCAGCAGGCCAACCATTATGAATAATTGTCATCCCTTGCCATTTAATATTAGCATCAGGGCAGCATCTCCAGCAGACCCCTTGATGTGTCACCCGTGCCATTTGGGGATCCCCAGCCTAACCCCCAACCAACAAGAATAAACATTACTATAATAGAGGTAGATTAAATAAAGGAGATATTCATTGAAAGGGAAGCACAAGGTATTTATATGTACATAAGGCTACTTCACCCATCACTGACCTTTTGGTTCATCTTTGGGCTTTCAAGCCAACCACTCTCTATCGCTGTGCTTCTCTCTTCCATGGTGTGGACCCTCTCGCTCCATCCTTCCCAATGAACGATTATTAGTCTCAGCTCATCATCAGTTTTAATTTGATGAGCCATATAACCGATTTTATATAAAGTAACATTAGTTTGGATTTGACCTTCAAATCAATAATTAATGCTATAACATCTTGGTCGCTTAGTAAACTCAGGATAATTTTGGCTTTTTGCTGATAGTACACTTTGACTGTTATTAGTTGATTATCAGGATTTCTCCTTCTTCAAGTGACATCTTGGATTTGACTTTCAGTGTCTTCTAGTAAATTTAGTACATTAGTAACCTCAGCAGCCTCATATTTATAATTTCAGTTTTCATTGACATTGATAAAATAATAAAATTATATCATCATCAACTACTAGTCGCTGGTGATCCTTATACTAATTCAGGATAGAAATTGACTTCAACTGATCCTGCTTCCAATCTCAGAGACTTTTTATTGGACAAACCCAATTGAGTACAACTATCAGCAACTGTACAAAACATCACATGTTTCAGTCAATGGGCCATTCCGCCAGGATTGGCCATTTTTGTTCCAAATCTCGCTAAATCATTGTAGTAATCCATCTAGTTAGTTTTATGAAATTTCCCCCACTATACTAAATGGTATTCCTCCTAATTCCTGCCTCAGTGTGTGGGGGGTTCAGGGCTTGCCCCTACCCACCACCAACAGTTACTGAACCTAACCATCAGTTTGAGGTCTCACCAGTGTTCTATTCCCCTACCAAAAATGGTGTCACATCCTCGCCTCACCTCACCAACCTGTCAACTACTTCAGCACCAAACAGCAGAACTCCCTGTAGTGAGCACTACTATCAGAAATTCACTTTTAAGTTGACTGTGGGCTCTGCTTGCCGGCTGGCCAACCATTATGAAGACTGGTCAGCCCTTGCACTTCACCATAGGCGTCAGGGTCAGCAGCGCCGTCACACACCTTGGTATATCACCTGCGTCATTAAAGGATCCCCCAGATTAACTCCCAACCAAAAAAATAAAAATAAAATTTCTAATAAAGGTAGATTTGGAAAAGGGAAATTTTATTAAAAGGGAAGTGTCAGGCATTTATATGTACATTAAGCTACTTCTCCCATTGCTGTTTATCAGCTCATTCCTGGACTTTCCAGCCATTAACTCTCTCTATTGCTGTGCTTCACTCTTACCTGATTTTGATCTTCTCGCACCATCCTTCCTGATGACCCTTAATCAGTTTTGGCTCATCCTAGATTTGAGTCACCGTTGAGCTGTATAAATGATTATATAAAATACATCAAAAATTGGATTTTACTTTTGATTCAATTATTATGTGCTGGAAACCACTTTGGCGACTTATTAATCTTTGTAAAATTTGGCCTTTCACCAATGACACATGGTGAGATCCTATTATGAATTAGAAGATAAGCCCTAAATAGCCATGGCGGATTGGCTAGAAAACATAGACCATGATTGAAAGTGTACAAATATTTTTGAGCGCCTTGGGATGAGGCGATATTTGGTCAAGAAGGATAATTATTAGATCACCTCCAAATACGGCAATAAGTTGATGTCAACATATAACAAATATTAAGTAGATCGCCTTGAATTAGGCGATAGGGAATTTAAGAATATTATACCATGCTGGAGCCAATGATAGTATAGCGGAACCAAATAGTCTAAGCCAAAGGAAAGGTATAGACCAAAGTTGCTGATTTTTAAGCGAAATGAGATAATTGTAGAGTGGAGGTTATAATTAGGAAGAAAAAAATCGGAGAAGGAGGAACCTTATAAATAATAATATACTCAATAAAGAAGTGTGGTTGAGGCTAAATTCTACATCTTTATTAAAATCTTTAAGTTCTTTTGAGTACTGGCGATCCCATATTGTCTAACTAATGCACAGTGAAACCAACCCTATGCAAACCCTTCTGGCTTAGCTTGAAAATGTTGTGCAAAATTATAACAACATGTTTCAACTCCCATTAGTCAAATTCTCAAGGTTTTGTCTTCTTCAGGTGACAGCTCAGATTCAACTTTCATAGTTGACTAATAAATTAGGTGCCAGAAATAACCTTGGCCACTAAAGCTTGGAATTTTTAGTTTCCATTGACACTATAAATAAAATTTGGATAATCCCCAGCTACTAGTTGCAAGTGATCCTTATACTAATTTGGGCCAGAAATTGGCTCCAACCAATCCTAACTTCCAAACTCGGTGGATATCATAATTTTACTTAGCATAATTGGGGAGCAACTATCAGCAATTTTACATAACACCTAAAATTCAGTTGATGCGCCATTCCGCCAGGATTGGAATTCCATCATAAATCTTTATATGTCATTGGAGGAACTTATCTGGTCAATCTTCTGACAAACCCCATATTAGAAGTCTCAGTATTAAGGTCACAAAAAAAGGATCAATTCTATACTAGACAATGTTACTGCATTTGAGAAGATTGTTCCCACAAAGTCTATGTGGCACTCAGGTGTTCTTCAATTTGGCGGGTTACAGCAGAAAATTCATCCAAAGTTTTGCTGCCCTTTCTGTGCCCTTATTATAACTACTCTATAATGGGTTTACTTTATTGGGAACTGAAGAAAGTATAACCATCAGTATTCTTAGTACAGCCTTAGTCACACAACCTATTATCATTAGCCCTCACTTTAAGCAGCCCTTTTGTTATTTACCAATGCTAGTGATGCAACTGTACGTACCATACTAAATTAACTTAATGATTATATAATGTCTTATTCAATGGCCGACTTGAGTAAGGCCTAAATGAAGAATTAAATTATAGCGCAATAGAATGAGAATGCTTAGGGATCTTATTTACCATCAAGCATTTTTGTCCTTAAATATATTGACCCATTCCACTTAATTTATGGACAATACCCCCATCAAGTGGTTACAGAAGATGAAGGATCCTGATGTAAGGCTTGTGAGATAGACAATATGGTCTCAGATTTTACTTCACAATAATCTTTTGCGCCAGAACCACTCGCCAGTACACAGATAGATTATCACATATGTGACTATCAATCATTTTGCTTACTGGGGAAAACCACCTGCATGATATGATCGACTTAACCAAAAAGTTATATTTTGAAACACTGGAGGACAGAGATGAATTACAGACACTGACAGAATGTCACTTAGATAATAGGAATAATGCAATATAAGTTAGTTTTTATGTAGTATAACTTATGTGTGGCCTTCTTCTTAAACTAGTTAGTCCTTGAAGGGCATTCCTGTCATTCTATATGCTTTTCAATTTATGAATGTCTAAGAAAGGGGCAATATTGGGAATGTATCCTTGAGACTATATATAATGTGTTGTAATATCGTATAACTATAGAACTCAAGATTATATAAGTCCTAATACCACCACTTAGAGTGGCCTATTGTGACTATTTAGCGTGGTCAGAATTTATGTAGTGGAGTCTATGCTCACTGGTTTTCAAGGCATTTGTATTCTCTATGCCATTGACAACTTGCCTCAGTTGGCTAAATCTTACTCTATCTCTGCAATCACATCTAAGTCTATTCCTTGTTTTCTTCTTCCTTAACGATTATAAATGCTCCTAGGACTTGCTTTCTGAAACCTGGTAAACTTTGCTACTAAAATAATGCATTGAATGACTTCCCCTGTTTGTTACAACCAGAATTTTCACAGCCCCTTAAAATCTTTGATAAATTGAGCGGTTGAATACCAAAGGGGACTCTTATATTAAGTCTATGGAAGGTTACATTTTTATAACGTGACAGGAAAACTATCTGCCATCTACCTGACTGACACAAAGATATATTTTTATTTTATTTAACAAGGCAAGCTGACCAGGTGATGGACATCACTGATGCTTGATTGAGCCAAAACTAAAAACTAAATAATATAAAGTCAAAATCAAGGTGGATGGATCTATACAAGCTGATGCAAAATTCAAATAAAACTACCAAACAAGTTAGAAGTGGAGACTGCTATCCATCCATGGCGGTGGGTGAAGGGGGATTGATAGGCTCTTCTTCCTCATCTGTTGTGGACATGTAGCGGCACAAAGCAGATAGCAATGTTGTGGGCGCATCATGGAAATGGGGGTCAAGATAACAAATGGGTGCTTGCAATTCAATCTGTGCGATGAGAAGGGTGGAATTATAGTCTTCAAGTGCTTTTTCCGCTTCAAGGCGTACTTTAGGTAGGGTGGCTATGGCTGCAAGGTTGTTGTGGGTAATGTGGGTCTTTGGGCTGAACTTTGCGACCGCTGCAAATTTTTGAATTGCTTAATTTGCCATCTAATATTGGCGATGGTCTTTTTTCTGTTTGGAAGCATGGTACTAGGTAGGATAGGAGGTGGCAGGCCAGTAGCTAGTACTGCAAATTGATTTTACTTGGCTTTATGGGTTGGGCTCATTTGGGTAAGGCAACTGCCTCCTCAGTTAGTTGGTGATCACTTTTGAATGGGGTGATATCAGGGCGAGGAGAATAATGGCGCATTGGGATTTTAGCCGCATAATCAGCATTAGGTAAATTTCATATGATGAGGCCCAGCCCATTTGGATTCAGGGATAAGCTCTCCCACTTCATCAACCTTAAACAAATAATACCATGGATTTTGGTTTTATTTGATTGGGTTGTTTGCATATTTCTTTTCTGTTGCATTTGGCTGGGAGGATGGTTTAGACTTAATTTAGTCCATTTTGGTTCCTGATTGGAAGGCTCAGGAGAAGAGGTTCATTGAGGTATTTTTGGTTTGTTGTTTCAGTGGTTGCTGTGGCTACCATTTTGGGGGGGGAAGGATAGTACCTTATTCAAAAAATGTTATTGGATAAGCTATGGGTCATCATGCATAGAGTTGGGTGTGGATGCCACAGCTCATGAGATGGAGGGGCAGTGCCATTTTAAATGGTTTAGTCAAAACAGGTAGGGGAAATGGTGCGCCCTCCATCTACTTGACCCCAAAGAGGATGGTCTGGTGAAGAGGGGGTAATGGTGCGAGGGAGATTGGGAGAACTATTTCCGTTGATATTGGATGAATAGTCACTAAGGTGCAGGAGCCTGCAAAGCTCTTGGCTCCATTGGGAAACACAAATTGTATCATGGGATCAAAACATATTCCAGTAACCCAGCAATAAAATCTTTAACTAAAGCTTTGGGTGGTAGTTGGATAGGGAGGCCTGCAAACTGAACCACAAGAGTGGTATCAATGGGAAACTATGTACAAGTATATGGGATGGGGGTGCCCTGGAACACCAGGGGGATGGTAGCTGCTACTACAGCATCAGCTTCACTTGAGAAGCCTAGATCATAATACCCCGTGAAGGGGTGGAAGTCAATGAAGCCTGAAGGCTTCATAACAGCCTAGGCTAATTCAATAATTGATTTATCAGAATATGGATACAACTTACCATATTCAACCCAAAGGCTGAATCACATGAAGCTCCAGGGGAGTGTCAGGACTTTGGGGTAGGAACTCCAACCAGGCCCATTATTGACAGGGCCCCAAAGCCCTAGCGAGTTAAGAGGCCATTAAGGCCAAAGTTAAGCTAAAAATGGAAAGGAGATAGGTGAGAAATGATGAATTTATTAAAATGATTCTTGAGGTATTTATAGAACCACAATGGATCTAGAACGGGTGAATTTAGAATTGATTGCTGAAGCAAAGGGAAAACAAATTAATATAAGGGGAATGGGCGCATCCTTAGCATAAGTCGCTGGTGCAACTGAAAGGGTTTATTTGATTGGGTTTCTGCGTCTGACAGTAATTCCCCATGGCCCAATTGGTTTGTTTGGCATCCTCAGCATTAGGTGCAGGTGCCAATTTACTAATAAACTCTAATAAATTATTGGGGCCTATCTATGATACTTTGGATAGGGCTTACCCCAAGTTAATGGGAGCCCATTCCAGCATCCGCCTGTAGGCAGTTGTGACCCCTAGTTGTGGCTTCCCCTCAATTAATGGAGAATTCTGACAGGGAGAACAAGGGGGCAGCATGGCACCTCCTGGGTTTGGGAAAGATGTAAGGCTAAGTCCTTAGGTGGGACATAGCACGCTGAAGAATTCAGAGAGCTAGCCAATCCAGCTGGAACACATTTTATCAATGGCTGAAAAAATTAGGAGGTGGCACACCACTGCCTAACATGTGGGCAGTGGGAATTGAATGCATTGACATAGGAGACTTAAATATGGTGATGATGAGTGGAGATGTTTTTACTAAATTTCAAACTAAGATTTGACCAAAAGTGAGCAAATCAAGAGAGAGAAATTTGGATATAATTTATAAAATAACCATTAGAATATCTTAAATCAGTCTGTATATGAGAGAAAATCTCATTTACCCAGCATTGTACAATCTTTATTGGACTCATCATCACTTTAATTTGTTGTCTTCATTATGTAGACCTAATACAAAATAATTTATTTGTTGTAATTACCACTACTAAAGAATATAACTTCCTCAAAAGAGACAATTAATACAATGCTCAACGACCTGCTTTTCCCACTCTTAAGATTGAAAAACTCATTAATTATCTATACCGCTGAGTTGGTAGATCTAAAAAACTTAAAACTCCTTAATCAGGCCGATATTGCATCATTATAAGGTAAGATCCAAATATTTCATCGCTATTATTGTTCATGGTAATGTAGTCAATTTGGCCATGGTAAATATTCTATAAGCATTATCCCCTATCGCAAGATTTTGAGGGTAACGCTGACAGATTTCTTTATCATGAATATATTTTAAACCCTTCTCCTAAACTATATATCAGTAAATAGGCTGTATTGCAATCTTCTGACTTTCAATTGTCTTCATATAGGAAAACTATTATGATGATAATTTAGTATCTATGAGAAATTATTTATACAGTTTCCCCAAATTTTTGAGTCAAGAATAATGGCTTCTTGTTTGTTACCATCCAAACCTGAATCTTCAGGATGAAGGGGATGCTACTATTCAGGCACTGACGGATGACTAAAACCATTGCTTAAATCTCATATTGAATGAAAAGGGGAGATCCTGATTGAGTAGAATCTAGACGCTCTCTATGTCGCAGGGCTTCACTTAACATATAAAGCCAAAAGGTTATAACTAATATAAATTTATATTCTATCCATTTTTGGCGAGAACCCTACATTCTCTTGTAGTTTCAAGACATTAAACAATATGAAATCTTGATCCAAAAACGTGCTATTGTAAACTCTTAAAATGAAAGTGCTTGCCACTACTTCCTGGCAGCCATCTTTCTACAAAATGCATTTTATATAAGCTATGATCTTTGAAGAACATTCTCCAGTACCTATCTCATTCCTTCAGAACCACTAGTTGCGCAAAGATATTTTATTTAACTGAGGTAAGCTGACCAGGGGACAGACATTACCGAATATATGTGAAACTAAGAGAATAACTAAGAAATATAAAAATTGGGCACCCCTGGGTACTCAAGTTACCCCTGTTGCCAGCGGGACTGCCAGGTATGGGGGTTGGTGCACTACTCCGAGGGGGTTTCTCCTGCTATGGAGCAGGTGTGAAGGAAAGGGTCTGTGTGGAGGAACCAGAGTGGGAACCATGATTCTATGAGCGCTTTTTGTCTTGGTCTCATATATCCATAGAGCCAGGCTTGGAAGTGCTCTAGTAAGTGGACATGGAATCTGTTAATAATCACATGAATGGTTGGGACCATGCCCAGGAACGCATCTAATGCAATTGTGTGTATTGTCCACATTGCAATGGGTATTATTAGGGAGCGGAGTGTAGATGGGATTGGTGACTCGATCTGGAGTGCGAAAATACTCTTTGATATCAAGAATTCCTGTTCGTATTGAATCTTAAGCAGGCGTGCGACTTCCTGCCATATAGCTTTGGTTGGAGGGCATGTTTTTAGGCGTTGATGTAGTGATCCCTCCCCTCCACATACTGCACATGTTTTGTGGAAGGAGTTGGAGTGGTCCGACGTACTATAGGTCCTTCTCAAACAGCGCCAGGCGTTTGCTCTTATCCTTGGCTGTAGGAGTGGGTGGTGTGTCATTTCCACATTGCTTTCTGTGTGGTTAAATCATAGGGAATGTCCAGCATATCTAGGTATTCTATCCTAGCTATGCTTGGGGTTGTTGCGAGCATATCCCTCTGGGGGTGGTTTTCTGGGTTTCTTAATTTGAATTGGGGGCTGGCTCGTCCCTTCCCTGTATAGTACCCATGTTCTCTATGGTCCATCCCATACGGCGGATAGTTCAGAGGATATGTTTGAAATGTGGGGAGGTTCCATGCGAACCTGTTGCAGTAGGGTGCTTGGCAAGGTATGAAAGTAGTCTGGGTGGACTATGTGGGTTGGTTAATTTGAGCGCCTGTGCAAAGTTATTCCTTGCTGCTCTGGACCAATATTTTTGCGGGAGGTCTGGAGCAAGGATTTCCTTTATCCATGTACCTAGGATGTGATTGGCATGGCTCTCAAAATCTGCTAGTCCCATGCCTCCGCTTGAGCGTGGGCCAAATAGTGTTTCCATCCGTATAGGAGGTTGAGAGCCAGGCCACAGCCAGCCCTGGATAAGCGCGAGAATTGAGGTTATAAAGGTAGGTGAGAAGGCTATCACATGGGCCTGGTACCACAGTATTGAGAGGATGAGCGAGTTAGCAACTGTAACTCGTTAGTCCTGGGGCTCTCCCCTTGAGGGAGGCTACGCGTTTGGATACACGTTGTAACAGGTTACTTTCCATTGTCTCATTAGCATATCCCCCTGATTCTAGCCAGATTCCAAGTTGTCGGACAGGAGTGGTGGTGGGAGGTGTTGCAAAGGGTAAAATAATTGGGTTTTTTCTTCGAGTGTTGGTGTAAGGTTCTGATGTTGTGGCCCAATTGTTTGTGTATTTGCCTAAGAGGATGGTTTCTGTCTTCCTTTTGTTGAGCGATGCATTGCTCACCTTGGTGTATTCCTCTAGAGTGTGTTCCAGCTGTCGGGCATCTTCATTGTTTGCTATACCTGCTACGCAGTCATCTGCAAAGGCCAGTATCTTGACTGTTGATTGTCCTTTTGCGGTTATCCACATTAGATGTGAGTCAGTTACTTGGAGGAGCGGGTCAAAGCTGAAATTGTATAGCAGTGGGCTGAGGGGATCCCCTTGTTTGATCCCTCTGTGTGGTTTGATATTGTTTGTTAGGAATCCAGGACCGCATACAGCCATGGTTGCAGAATCTGTTAGGAGCATCGCCAATTTATGAATCTTGGTGGGAGTTTAAAGGCATGTAGACATTCTTTTAGGTATGGCCAGCTAACACGGTCATACGCCTTTTCCTGATCCAAGAAAACCAGGGCACCAGTTGCTTTGGATTGGCAAATGTTTGCAACAGGGTGTATGTTGTTCCAGATTGAACGCCCTGGTATAAACCCAAACTGGTTGGGTGATAGGACGTCAGATGCAATTGCGCCTAATCTAGCTGCTAGAATTTTTGTTAATATTTTTGTGTCAGTGTTGGAGAGTGCAATTGGGCGCCAGTTGGCCAGGTCCAACTTTTCACCCTTTTAATACAAGGTTATAACGTAGGATTCATGGCCTCCTGGTAATAGGCGTGTTTCCAACAAACTCTGTTCATTGACGCCAATAGGAGGGGGGCAATTTGTTGAAAGTATTTTTTGTAAAATTCGTAGGGTATCCCATCAGGCCCTGGGCATTTCCTATGTGGTGCACCGCGAATTGTTTCCCAAAGCTCCTCCCGTGTGATAGGGGATAGTATATTGTAATTTGGTGGGGTACTTTGTATCTTGGCAGTTTATATAAAATCTTTAATTTTTTGTGGATCTGTTGGCATATCATGATATAATTCGGTGTAATAGCTGTGTACTTCCACCTTGAACTCCTCAGGGTCAGTTGCCATGGTGCCGTTGGTCTTGCGGACCTGTGTGCACGTGGGCTGGTTTCTGCGGGAGTGGAATTAGCGGAAAAAGTATGTCAAACTGATTTCACCTTCCTTTATGAACTTACCTTTGTTTGATACTTTGATTCTGTGTTGGTGTTCAAAGATGAGATTGTTAAGTCAGGATGAAATTTCTGCCCATTTGCATCCCCAATTAGGGCTATAGCCAGATCTTGGAGTATTTTTTTCCAGGTGGTCTAGTTCCGCCAAGGTACGCTTGATTGTGGCTGTATCCGCGGTGTACTTGCGTGATGCAATATGTTGGGTTTTGTTGATTAAATCTTTTTTGAAATTTTCCCATGTTCTGGTGGGATCCAAAGTGAATGAGGCTGTGAATTCTGGGTTTGTAGCCTTGTTTTCAACCTAGTCAGATATCTCAGGCAATCTTATATTTTCTGGGTGAAGCTTTCTCTAAGGCGACACCTGTGTGTGGGATTGGGTTGGCGCTAACTGCACCATAACTGATCGGTGATCAAAAAATTGATCTTTTTTGTTGTAAATTTGGAGATTCTTGAGTGGTGGGATTGTGGGATGAGGATGTGGTCAATATGACTCATCGATATGAGCAGTCCCTCACATATGTTGGGTCTTGTCATATGGGGAAGGATTGGTGAATTGGGGGGAAGAGCATCCTGTAAGCCAAGAGATGCCTTCATTGTGCGATATTCAATGTGTCCAGGTGGGTATCCCCTGGGATTAGGCCATCGATCTGTATTGGGGTTATCCCAGCAGTTGAAATCGCCTAACATGATAATATCTGGTGGGAGGGTGAGAGTAGAAATTTTTTCAGAAATTTTTTTCTCTCAGTTGCAGTGCACGGTGCATAGATACATGGTAACAAATTTTTTATCTTGGCATGCGATTGTTGCTACCAAGACTCGACCATGCAAGTGTGATGATGAATTTGTTACAAAATTTTTTGTTGTTTTAGACTATCACCCCACAGTGAGATGTCCATACTGATTGTGATGGTGCGACCCTGGTTGACCAGTATTCTTCTTCCCCTTGTAGGCAGTGGGTTTCTTGGATGGCCAAAGATATCTACAAGAGGTTTTCGCAGGAATATCAGCTTTTTGGCTTGGGATATATGAGCCCTGGCTCCCACGATGTTTAACGTCCCTATTGACACTGAGGTGCCTGCGGTGCCTCAGGAATGGTTGGGAGGACCCTCTGGTCCTATCCCACCACGGCTCATTTTGGCCATGATCTGCGTCTGTACTCCAACTCTTTCACTGCCATTGTTGGTTCCCTTGATCTGACACAATGATTCAAGGGAATTGCTGTTTTTTGCATTTGCGTTAACTTTTCCTGCACAGGTCTCATGTTGATTTGATGCGGGTTGTTGATTGGATTTTATATTTTTGAGGTTCAACTTTGTTGCATTGTGCACCGCATTTTCACCCATTTTGCGGTTGCATTGTTCCTCAATCTGTGCATGACTGATGACGCTTTGTGGCTCAGTCTGGTTACTGTGATAATTTTTGACCTGGGCATATTGTTCTGTTTGGTTGGTTTAGTGAATATCTGAAATATCCTCCTGAATTTGTCCGTGGTTAATGGCGGATTCCGCGTGTGCCGCCACTTCAGCTGCTGCTCTCTTGTGGGCTTTTTATGCTGCATTACGCTGCTTACTTGTAACTGGGTCCACAATGGAGCATAGTCCATCTTCACCCCAGCGGAATGGGTGGTGGCCATCAGTCATTTTGGCGAAGTTTTCATTATCTTCATCCATAGCTTCTTCACAAAAATCATTTTCCATTAAGCCCTCTTTTACAGGGCATGCATGTTCCTTGTGGCCCAGTGAGCCACAGTGGTTGCAGATGGGTGGTGTGCATTCCAGTGTAACTCAGAATGCAGCCAACTGGCCCCCATCTGCAAAGTGAAATTTTGCTGCGCGGGGAATTCTGGATAAATCCTTTTCCACTTCTGGGAAGGGGTTGATTACAGCAATAGCTGTTCCCATGCACAGGTCGGGCATTAAGCAAAATCGCTGTAATTTGAGTTGTTGGATTTCTCTATAGGCCACAAGACCTTTGCGGAGCTCCTCCTCAATTACCTTATGAGGAAGGTTGGTGGGGAGCGAGTCAAAGGAGATGAACAAAGTTTTCACTTTGTTCCATCTGGTGCGCGCGGTGCACACAATTTTTTTGCCCTCAGGGAGGGCAATTTCCACACAGATTTTTGCTGCAGTATCAGCTTCATCAGCTGTTTTGAAACCAATATTGATCCAGCTGCGGCCATGTTGGTGGTGGCTACATACACCACGTGAGGGAAAAGTGAGGGCTGTGCCTCAAATGTTTTCTCCCACAGGGTCAGTGACTCATACCCAAGGAAGAGTCTGATCCCATGTTCCACCTTTGACAAAGGTTGGTTGAATTGAATGTACATGTATTGCGCATGCTTTACAGAAAATACCATAAACCCAGACGGTGTCTGAGTTTGCGATTTCTTTGCTGATTGGGTTCCTGGTCCCCCTCCAGGGCGTTTCTTGCCCTTAGTTGCACCGTTAAGCGCACCACTTGCTGCGACGCTCGCCCATGTTGTATTATTTTTGTTATTAAAGTCGCCCATCTTTCCTGTGTGTGATTATCCAAATTTGCTGTTCGGAGCAAATTGTAGTAACTAAAGTGATTGTTACAAGAAAGAAAAGCTTGGTTTTCATATAATTCTATATTTACATCTAGCAATTCTTTCTTTACTATATAAGAAAGTTTCCATCCCATGTCATCTTTTTTCAAAATAAAATAAAAGATATAAATAGAACATTTTTAATTTTATTCAACGTGGGCCAACCTGGGATGATACCGCACCAATTAATGGGAAATTGAATGAATGGGAAAGGAGGATAAATTTGGAAAACCTCCATGCGCAGCATATGATAAGCCAGGAACACCATGGACCCCTTTGCTTTTCGCTATCTCAGTTTAAGGCATTGGTGTGCAACGCCAACACAGTCATAATTGTCCCCTACCCAAAGTTTTTGTACCAGAATTAAACTCAAGGAGGCAGTGGTATAGATCCCTATTCTACTACTGGGGTATCCTCCCCTACAAATAGCAAACTTCAAAATTAAGAATTTGATGCTGGGATCAAATCTTTAAAGAAACTATTAAATACATCAATTTATTATTATAAAACTTATGTATTATATATGTTGAATAAATAATCTTCCAAATAAAAACCATTTAATTAATTACCTTCGTTTAAAGTATAAGTCTGTAGTTTTAGCTGGGGTTTCATCACTTAGATAATCAGTACTGTGTACTCTTTAAGTCTGATATAATACTTGGGTTTAATTTAAAATTGATTTAATTTACCTATAACCATGAGATCTATTTCTGCATTATCCTTGTTAAAAGCTTTAAAATTCAATCTATAACAATAACATATGTTAAGCTCTTCAGTTGAGCTTAGTTTAGCATCATTAATTAATTGAAATGTTCCAGTTAAGTTATACAACTATATATCTTAGATCATAATAAAATAGTTAGCATTTAATGATCCATGTACATAATGAATGTTTGGAGAACTGAAGAATCTCTTAAATTTCTAATTTTTAGAATACTTTTGATTCTCCAAATGGCTGCTATAGCAGGCAAGGTGCAGAAAAGCTAAATTTAGGCTTTCCCAGTTGGTAAAGTAAAGCATGAGTTTGAAGAGCTACTTGTAGTCAATCTAATTTCTTACATTTTTGCTTAATATCGCCACAGCTTTGAATCTTTGAAAATACCTACAATAATATATATTTTAATTAACCCGAAAAAATGAATAAAAAGTATTGCCTTATTATTGCCACAAGCAAATAAAAAGCAGGCTATTTCAATTTAATATAGCTAATAATCAAAAAATTGCACTAAGCTCAGGAAGATTACCTAAATTAAGTTATGCGCTAAACAATGTACCTAGCTGCTTGGGTTGAAGATTATCTTGCACTTTCACAGCCCTCAGGCTATGACACCACTAAGCTCTGTTCTCATATTTACTAAAAAAAGCAAATGATTTTATTTAGGAATTAAGCAATATACTACATCAAATAAGAAGTATTGTTTAGTTGTAGTTATTCATTGGTAGTATCCTTATAACATAGTAGATGTTTATGTGATGGTAAAGCCTTCATAAAAACATAAAACAAACACTTCTATAACAATGAATATATTACTATAAAGAGAATTCCTGGCTAAGTAATGCTGCACTGAACGCCTCCAAAACCAAAATCATCCTCCCTGGTTGGTATCAAACCTGCTGGGCCCCAGCGACCAGTGCCCAACCCAAACCATCTGCTCGCACACATGCTAACCTTCCCTGAACACCCCACACCGCCCCACTTGTGCTCCCCTTTGTGCCACGTCCTACCATAGGGCCTGTCCGCCATCTGGGCGTGTGGGTGGAGGCAGGCAGGTATGCCTCAGCAGTGAAGAAAGTCATAATCTAGACAACGTGACAAAACGCATCGCCTCCCACAGATCCCACCCTACTTCCCTTACTAGCAGAGTCATTTTAGCCAACTCTATGCTCCTCTCCAAAGTCTGGTTTGGAGCCCACACCATTGCCTTCTACCCAAGTTTTTCAAATCTATGTATGCCCTTCTACAAGGGTGGCTCTGGTCAGGCCGCCCACTGCCAGTGCAGCTTGAGGTCATGTTTGGCCCTCGTCATCATGGTGGCATGGGCCTGCTCAACTTTAAAGCCCATGCCAAGATCCTGGGCACCTGGATTGTGGCCATTAACGCCCCTATGCTCCCCTCCTAGCACTGGTCCTGCACGGCCCGCTCCAACTTCTTCCGCGCCCTGAGCCTTACCAATCCATCGAACCCTCACTCCTTGATGAAGTATCTGGCTTCCCACCCATCGTCCACAGGTCCTCATGGTACTAAACCCCACTTTAAACGAATCCTCCTCTCCATGTGGAGCGCTGAGTGGAGAAACAGTATTTTTGGACACACAGCCCAGAGAGGCCGCCCCTCTCCTTGGTTCACACAGGAGGTACAGGGGCTACCCATTCAAGATGGCTTGATCCTCACATGGCCCCATGTCCTATCCAGGGTGGGCTACCTGGACATGATGGACATCCCTTATTCCCTTGAGACCCTGAAGACTAATTGGAAATATGCACACCACCCCCTGTTGCTGCCTCATATCCATTCCCATGTGTGGCGCTGCCTGAGGCGGGTATACCATACAGCTGAGCGCTCTAACGCTTTACACTCATCTTGCGTCATGTGTGGCCATCATGGAACGCTGTTCCACCGCCTGGAGAAGTGCCCTACCTCTGAAGTGATATGGCGCGAAGTTCAACGTCTGCTTAGCCAGGATCAGGAACATCCCTTCAGTCTGTCAAGAGATATGTTTTCTATATCCATTGTATCCCCTATTACACCCTCCCTCCATGCTCTGGTGGTCACAATCACCATGTGGACTATCCACACGATTGTCTTGGATATTATCGCAGGCTCCACCCCCACCCTCCCAGAAGCTGTCCACAGATTCTGGTCCCATTTGGTAGACCACTTTCAAGCGTGGATGCTTGGGTACCTCCCACCACGTCGCCGTCAGCTGGTCTCCTCCTGGTTCCCAGTTTGGTTCATCAACTCATACCCCTTCCTCCACAAATGTTCAATTGTGGTTACAGCCCCTTTACACGTTCCACCCTCCTCCCCATAGTGGCGTTCCCGCTGGCAACAGGAGATAGCATTGCTTCTCTGGGGTTCCTTCCCTGTTACTAAGTTTCTGTTTTCTTTCATGTTTACTTTCAGAAGTGTCCATCCCTAGTCAGCCTTCCCCGCAATAAATGAAAAATATTACTATAAACTATAACATTAGATAAACTAAAACATGTACTTATTGTGGAATTTTTATATTTTTTATTTTAAGAAAAGTTTATGTATTTATTGTATGTAAAATCAGCTTAGTTGATAAGCCTATACCAATCATTATTTTAGTTAAATTTTTGATCTGTTATGAGATCATCCTTAATATAAATCTTTTTATATTTAATTATGCATGATTGCTTCATTATTGGTTCAATTCAGTTACTTTAAACAATTTAAGCAATTTTTATTTATAAAATAAAGCTAAAAAATAACCTTTTATATAATAATTTTTTGATTTTTATCTTTTTACTTTTTAAAATTTTAAATTTAAATTTAAATTTAATGTGGGGAAAGCTGACCATGGGACGGACACTTCTGAATATGACTTAGAAAAGAAAAAACTTATTACCAGGGGAGGCACCCCAGAGAAGCGATGCTATCTCTTGTTGCCAGCGGGAACGCCACTTATGGGGGGGAGGAAACGTGTGAAGAGGCCATAGCCACAATTGAGCACGTGTGGAGGAAGGAGTCTGATTTGATGAACCAGACTGGGAACCAGGAAGAGACCAGCTGTCGGTGATGTGTTGGGAGGTATCCAAACATCCACGCTTGAAAATGGTCCACCAAATGGGACCAGAATCTGTGGACCGCTTCTGGGAGGGTGGGAGTGGGGCCCGCGATGGCATCTAAGACAATCGTGTGGATGGTTTACATGGCGATTGCAACCACCAAAGAATGAAGGGAGGGCAGAAGGGGGGAGGCCATTGATAGAGCGAACATATCTCTTAAAAGACTGAAGGGATGCGTTTGATCCAGGCCCAGAAGACGTTGAACTTCGCGCCATATCACTTTAGAGGTAGGGCACTTCTCCAGGCGGTGAAACAGCGTTCCATACTGGCCACATACGACACAGGATGGGTGTAAAGTGTTAGAGCGCTCAGCTGTATGATACACCCGCCTCAGGCAGCGCCACAAATGGGAGCAGACTTGAGGTTGCAACAGAGGATGGTGTGCATATTTCCAGATAGTTTTTTGGGTCTCAATGGAGTAAGGGATGTCCATCATGTCCAGGTAGTCCACCCTGGATAGGACATGGGGTCGAATGGGGATCATGCCATCGTGGATGGGTAGCCCCTGTACCTCTTAAGTGAACTGAGGAGAGGGGCGGCCTCTTTGGGTTGTATGTCCGCTAATATGAATTCTCCACTCCGCGCTCCGCATGGAGAGTAGGATTCGTTTGTAGTGGGTTTTAGTCCCGTGAGGACCTGTGGCCGATGTGTGTGATGCGAGGTATTTTATCAGGGAGTGGGGGTTTGCTGGATTGTTGAGGCCCAAGGCGCGGGAGAAGTTGGAGCGGGCTGCGCGGGACCAGTGTTGGGAGGGGAATGTAGGGGCGGTGATGGCCGCGATCCAGGTGCCCAGGTTCTTGGCAGCATGGGCTTTGAAGTCAAGCAGGCCCATGCCACCTTGATGTTGAGGGCTAAACATGACCTCTAGCCACACTGGTGGAAGGCAACCCAACCAAAGCCATCCTTGCAGCAAGGCGTATAAGGATTTGTAGAAGCTTGGGGAGAAGGGGATGGCGTGAGCTCCAAACCAGACTTTGGAGAGGAGCATGGAGTTGGCTAAAACAATCCTGCCAGTAAGGGAAGTAAGGTGGGCTCTGAGAGAGGCGATTTGCTTTGCCACGTTATCCAGAATATGGCACTCCATTACTGCTAGCGTGTATCCGCCTGCCTCCATCCACACGCCCAGATTGCGTACTGGTCCTATGGTAGGACGTGGCACGAAGGGGAGCACCAGTGGGGCGGTGTGTTTTGAATTAGTAGGGTGAGGACGTGGGCGAGCAGATGGGCCAGGTTGGGAACTAATTGCTGGGGTCCAGCAGTTCTGAAACTGACCAAGGAGGATGATTTCGGTTTTGGAAGCGTTCAGTGCTGCGTTGCTTACCCGGGCATACTCCTGGATGAGAGCTTCAAGCGCGTGTGCATCTTAATTATTAGACACCCCCACCACACAGTCATCTGCAAACGCCAATATCTTGACTGGGGTTTGGCCTGGCACATGGACCCCAGTGAGTTGGGCATTCACATTTCGCAGTAGTGGGTCAAGGCTGAAGTTGTATAAGAGTGGGCTGAGGGGGTCCCCTTGTCGCAAGCCCCTTTGAGGGCGGACTACTTCCGTTAGGAAGCCAGGGCCACACACTGCCATTGTTGCAGATTCTGTGAGCAGCATTACCCAGTTGATTAAGCGAGGGTGTAAGCGGAATTGATGGAGGCATGCCCTGAGGTATTCCCAGTTTACTCTATCATAGGCCTTTTGTTGGTCCAAGAATACAAGTGCCCCAGAGGTTGTGGACTGACATACATTAGCCGCAGAGTGCACGTTATCCCAAATTGACCTTCTGGGGATGAAACCGAATTGTTCTGGGGAGATGGTGGCAGATGCTACAGTCCCTAAACAGTTAGCCATGATTTTGTTAAAATTTTGGTGTCTGTGTTTGTTAGAGAAATGGGGCGCCAGTTGCTAAGTCTAACTTATCCCCTTTCTTGAAGAGTGTGACAGTGAAGGCCTCATGTCCTCCTGGTAGGAGGCGCGTTTCCACTAGGCTTTGGTTAAGTGAGGCGAGCCACAATGGGGATATATATTTGAAATATTTTTTGTAAGATTCATATGGAATGCCATCTGGGCCTGGGCATTTTCGGTTTGGTGCACCGCGAATGGCTGTCCATAATTTGTTTGGAGTAATTAAATTCATTATTTCTGGGTATCGGAAAATGGAGTAGATGTGGGCTCGGTTGAGAAGTTCCACCACTTCGGCCAGCTGAATTTGGTCAGAGTGGTATAACTCAGAGTAATACTGTTGCATTTTGATTGCCACTTCGGCTGGTGTGTCCACAATAGAATTATCTGATCTTTGCACCTGTGTGCAGGCCACACTCTGGCGTGGTGCAAATTTTTTTAAAAAAATGTGCGGTGCACTTGTCGCCTTTAGTGATGCATGTGGCCCTGTACTGAACACAAACCCGATGTTTTTGTTATCTTTTGAGTGCGTTGAGGTGGGTGGCTGCCTCCGCTCACTTCTGTCCCCATGCAGAGCTGTATCCTGTAACTGGGATGTTGTACTCCAAGTGTGCCAATTTTGCCAGAGTGTGCGAGATAACCGCTGATATGGCTCATGAGCATCTGGAGGAGAGATGGCGAGAGTGGCAGATGGTGTCATTTTTGAAAGTTGCCCATGTGGAAATAGGGTCCGTGCAAAATGGTGCAACAAAGTTTTTTGCCATAGTTGCCTCTTCTACCCACATGGAAAATACTGGCAACCTGAGCTTGGGGGGCAGATTTTGTACCAATGTGGGGCCTTAGCAGCTGTGACAGGTAGGTGGTAGGTTAGTGAGACAGTCGATGGTCAGAGAATTCCAATTTTGTTGTCTTGAAGTGGGAGATGTTGGGTTGGAATTTCGCCGGCATTAGAATAATGTTGATGCAGGTCATGGACCTTAATTGGCCATTATGGACGTGGGGCCGTGTCATGTTTTTGAGCAGCAGGGCATGCTGCGCAGCGCATCTATTAACCTGAGTGTGGCCTTTAGAACGTGTAGTTCTATGTGACCCTGGGGGGCGTGGGGTGAGGAAGGCCACCATTCCATTGGTGTGTTTAGCCAACAGTTCATGTTGCTGACTATGAAGGAGTCTGGGGGTAGCGGGAGGGATTTGACTGATGAAAAATTCCCGATGCTCACGTGCACTGTTTGGGGCATAGATGTTGACAATTGCATGTTCTACGTCAGCCCACGAGAAGGTGACAACAAGCACTCGGCCATTTAGGAATGTTTCTGAGGATGAAAATTTGAAAAAATTATTTTTCCAAAATTAGCATTCCACAGTGCATCAACCAAAAGGATAGGGATGGGAGGAGCATTGTTTTCCAAGCTTCCTCGGAACCTCATGGACAGTGGGACTCCTGGATGGCCAGGATATTCACGGGTAAATTGTGTTGTAAAAAACTCAGTTTCCTAGCCCAGGACGGGGAGGCCTTGAGTCCAGCGATATTCAACATCCCTATGGTGAAGGTTTCCCACATCACACCATAGGTGCAAGGGGGTGGGCACCCGGGCCCATCATCCTCTTCTAGCTCCCCGCAGGCCTTCACAGCAGCATGGGTGTTAGCAGCAACGCTATCAGAGTTTTTGTTGATTTTTGCAGAAAGAGTCGCATTGGCTTTAGCCTTCACTTTTTTTCCCTGACGTTGGATGATTTTTGTGGTGCGGGTGAGTTTGGTGCACCGTAGAGTGGGTCAAAAAAATTTTCAGTTGGGATGGGTTCCAAGTCATCTTTCAACTGGAGCTTGGGTGCAATGATTGGGTGAGATCAAATCTCCCATTGGAACCTCAGACTGAGTGGCCCTCTCGGCATGGGCTTCCCAATCTGATTGGTTGATGGATTCCCAAGTTGCTTCCACTGTGAAGGTCTACATGTCCTCCTGGTATTGTGAGTGTGGGATAGCGGTGGTGGCTTTGGCCGCTTCTTTGGCCGCATCCCTATGGGCCTGCTTGTCCTTCTTCCACTCTTGTGGGGAGATAGGCTTTACCAGTAGGTAGCAGCCTTGTGCTCCCCACGGGAAGGCCTCCTTAGTGCTTGCAGTTGGTTCGTAGTGCGCCTCTCCACTGGCCATGGCTGCTGAGGGGTGCTCATGGAATGTGACGCCCTCCTTGATGGGGCATGCGTGTGCCTTATGGCCAAATGCATCACAGTGGGTGCAAATGGGGGGCGTGCTGTCCACGGTCACCCAGAATGGGTGGGTGGTATGCCCTGCAATATCAATAAAAGTGGAGTGCAGGATCTGGGTTAGGTCCTTTGCGATCTCCTCAGTTGGGGTCAGCACTGCAATTGCTTTGCCAGTGCTCAGGTGTGGCATCAGCGTGAAGCGTTGCATTTTGAAAGATTGTATTTCGCCATATACGGTGAGACCATCTTTCAGGTGTTGTTCCAAATTGTCACATTTTACCGTAGTAGGCAAAAAGTCAAACGTGAGGAAAATTTGGTTCAATTTTGTCCATCTGGTGCATTTAGTTTCGATCCATTGCCCTTCGGGGAGGTCGACCACTATGCGCACCACTGCAGCCTCGTCTGCTGCCATTTTGCTTTCGAAATTTAGGTCCAGCCAACTGCGTGATATATAGTGAGGTGCAACGTACACCACGGTTGGGAAAATTGTGTGTAAATATTCACAAAATTTTTCCCATAAGGCCGTTTTTTTGATGTCCAGAAACACACAGACTCCATATTCCACTAATGAAAGTGGCTGGGAGTGTGGCGTGTTGATGTACTAGTTGCATCGTGCTTGCCATGCGAGTATCTCTGGGTAAATAGTGACCACCAGTTTCTTAGTATTTTTGTCAATTCCGCCAGATCCTCTAGGGCGAGATTTGAACATTGGAGGCTGCGGGCCTTCCACTGCTCCTCTTACCTTGCCTGCCCAACTGCTCCCTGACATGGGTGCAGACTAATCTCCTCTGTTAGATTATCAAACTAGATTCAGTCTTGAATTGAATAGGTTGCAATAGTGATTGCAACGAGAAAGAAAAAGTTTACTTTTTAAAATTTTAACTCTTAAATTTATCACATTTCAAGAAGATTGTACCTTTTAGGATATAGGTGCAAATAATCTTATAAAAACATTATCAGAAATAAAGGAGCAAAGTTACTTCATAAAGAACAATTATAACACGTCACCAATGGCAAGTTTGGTCAAATCAAACAATTAAGTCAGATACATCTGTAGCATGTGAAAAGGAAACATATAGCTGAACATTAGTGAATGGCTTATAAAAAACCACACGAACACATGATACAGATTTCCCAGATATTTTTTGATAGCCATGGCAAATGAAAAATGGGCAGGAAGCTCCCAGAAACAAAAATACCTCTAAATCTTTATTAAAATTTTATAAGATAGTAAAATATGACCGCAAAATGGCCCAGAAAGAATGTAACTATTATAGTATCTATATAGGCTCATCAATTAGAGTACTGTTGCATTACAATACCTATAGGTAGAAATGAGATTTAATAAAAGTATAATCTGCGTTCCAACTTTAAGCCAAGCAAAGATGGAGGAAGAGAACCAGAGTCTCATGAGTAGTCAATTCTACAAGTATAAGTTCTTCAGTACCTCTTATACTAAGATTGATAGTATAAATAAAATAGTAAAATTGTCTTGGATCAAAGCAAGTAAAAGAATTTTTTCATTTATTATTTTTACGTTGATATTAGTTGGCTCTATTATTGTACGCCTGTCAGAAATTCACTTTTCAGTGGCAGTGGGATCTTCTGGTTGGAAGGCCAACCAGTATGAAGACTGACTGACCCATTCTGTTTTGTCTTAGGTGACTGAGCCAAAAGCAACAGCTGACCCCTAGGCGTGTTATCTGCTCCATTCAAAGATCCTTGAGCCTAAATCCAACCTGCAAGTATAATCATAAATTTAATAAAAGGGAGAACAGGTAAAAGAATTTTATGGAAAGGGAAGTACTAGGTATTATATACACAAAAGGGATAATGCGCCCCACACCAACCTATTGGTTCATTGCAGGATCTTCCAGACAACCACTACCTCTACCGCAGTGCTTATCAAGACCTTTTATCATCCTCTCACCCCATCCTCCTTTGATGTCCAAATATTAGTTTTGGCTCATCCTCAGCCTTCAGCTGCTGGTAAGCCATATAAATCTTTAGATAAGTTATTATCAAATTTAGGTTCAACTTAGCAATTATGCACTGTAAACATCATTGGTCACTCAGGATAACTTGGGATATCTTAGCTCCTTGCCAATGACATATTTTTTACTCTTTGTATTTGTTTCTTTGGGGAATCGCCTTTCTCAGGAAATAGTTGATTATAAATTAGGTGCCAGAAACAACCTCAGCTGCCTCAAACTTTTTAACATTTGTTCTGCCTACATTTAATAATTAATATAAATGCATCATCCTCATTTACTTGTCACCTGTGATCCATATTTATAATTTAGGTCAGTGATTAGCCTCGATCAATCCTAGCATCCCAACTTGGCTGAGTAAAGTTTCTTCTCGTCCCAATTTTTGAAGTTACTTACCATGCAATCATTAAAACACTATGAAATTCAGTTGATGAGCCATTTTGCTAGGATTGGCCATTTCATCCAATCAATGATGAATCATTAGATAATTTAACTAAGGAAAGATTCTGTCATTTCTCCCACTTATCAGAAGCTATTCCTCCTATTTACCAGCCTTGGCATGTGGAGCAAGAGTCCAGGGCTTCCCTTCCCTGCCACCAATAATCAACAAAATAACAACCGCCATGTTGGAGTCACAAGAGTGTGCTCTTCACCTCCTCAGCCGATCAGGTTGCTCATCCTTGCTACCTCCTCACCAACCTGTCATTTAAACAAGCACTAACTAGAAGAACCCCGTGCAGTTTGCACCATTGTCAGAAAATTGTTTTTCCGGCAACTGTGGGCTCTTCTGGTCAGCAGGCAAACCATTATGAAGACTGGTTGACCCTTGCCATTTTGCCTTAGGTGATTGGGCAAGCAGTACCAGTTGACCACATGGTGTGTCTTCTACGCTAAGCATGGGTCCTACAGACTAAACCCCAACCATTAAGTGTAGACATGTTCTTATAATAAAGGGACAATAGTCAAAGAGGGATTTATTGAAAGGAAAGCACCAGGTTCTTATATGTACAAAAGGGCTACTGCACCCTCTCCGACCTATTGGCTAATTGCTGGTTCTTACAGCCAACCACATTCTCTTCCTACCATTGCACTCCTCTATTCCCAGGAGTCAACCCTCCATCCCTGTACTTCCCAATTTCCAAAAATCAGTTTCTGCTTCATCCTTGTCCTTCAGACTCTGGTAGCATATAAATTATTATATAAATAAGTATCAAATGTGGGCCAACCTAGTAATTATGCGCCAGAAACATCTTTGGCCACTTTTTAATTCAAAATAACTTTGCTTCTTGCTGACAACAGATTTTGACTCTCTGTAAACAATTTTTTGGGTATCGCATTTCTCAGGTGATAAATGATTACTATATATGAGGCCCTAGAAACATCATTATCCATGTCAACCTTGAGATCATTGGTTACATTTTGGCATTACTTTATAAATGGATAATCCTCAGCTATTAATTGTGAGCGAAGCGTATAAATGCAGGCCAGTGAATGGCTCCTGTTGATCCTAGAATCTCAACTCAGCACTTTGCTGATTTAATTCAATCTACATTGTGAAATAACTATCAATTAATCACTTAAATAACCACAAAATTTAGTCAAGGAGCCATTCCACTGGGATTGGCCATTTCATCCCATATAGATAGATTATTGGAGGAATCCATATGGTTAAAATTCCAAAAACGCCCTTGAGAAATTTTGGAGCGTTATGCAATGTTATATAATGAATTTCAAGTAATAATGTTAAACAAATTTAATAAATGGCTTCTGATTCTGCACTCAATATGTAATTATGAGGACTTACATGACCACAATTTTGATGGTGATAGTTAAGAGACTATAACCAATTACTATAATCTTTAATTTTCAGTTTGGTCTGTCAGAAGTATTTTTTAAAGAAAAATCACTTAAGTTTAGTCCAAAAAGCAGGTTCTTAATACATGCATACTTAATTTGACCACGCCACAAGACTGATAACTGGTGAAGTCTTCTGTATTACCACTCAAAACTATAGGTAGCCACCAAAAAGATAATTATAGCTGAAAATATCAGGTAGAGAGATTATTTGCCATGAGTATTTACCTAAGCTGGATTAATCCTCATTCTATCTTTTTCTAGCTTAAAGAATTTTAGAATCAAGAGATAATTGAGATGGAATATTACACATAGACTCATCAGTTATAGTAAGTGAAACTCAAAGGTAAAAGGTGTTATGTGCTTATTAATATAAGGAGTAGCTTTAATTCCCTATGAGGCAACATAAAGTAAAGTAATACCATTTTTTCTATAGTAAGTTGTAAGTTCTTTATAAAAAATGTTTAACAGTACCTCAAGACTCTTGAAGAAATCTTAAACATGTTGTGAATTAACTTTATCTGATATAATATATAAAATGTTCTTATTCTCTCATAATTTAATAGATTTTTAAGGTGTGAAGCATTTCTGTGTATTTAAAAGTTGATTAAACCACTATAAGTTCACTTTCAGGAGAGAATCAAAACTTGATGCTAGATCTTGGATTGCTTCTAAAATAGAAGCTTCTGGTAACCTAGTAGCTATACTTTCAGTTATTATACCAGAACTGTCAACATATTTAATATAAACTATTATGACAGAATAGAATGCCTACTTATGATAAGATCCTTCCAAAATGAGAAGGCTACCGTTAAATCAGAAATAGACCAAAGTCAAAGCGTAATTCTTCAAGCTGATCATGGACAGCTTCAAAATAATTTGAAGCAGCATAGAATCTCATCACATACTTTATGATGTACTGATTACATATCTCAGAAGTATTTTTACATTTACCAGTCATTTGAGCTATAACATGAAGATGACATTTCCGAGGTCAGAATGAGTTATTGCTGCCTCATCAATTTATCAAACCAATACATATCATCTTATAAGAAGACCTAAAGCTTAACATCATACACAAATTTTTATTGTTAACTATACTAAAATTATCTCTAATAGCAGTGTGAAAATCTTCTAAGCTTCCACAACTAGTTTTAAAGTAAGACTTAACCAATAATAAAACTGACTAAACTAAGAAATATTGAGAGTGTTATTCCATTTATAGTATCAGGTTTACTTGGAGTCAAATTTGTTACTGAGCTATCAAACATAATACTGAAGGTACTACCAATAGATAGATGAAGCCTTTATTATAATTATAGAAACGTTCAAACCATGCGTTTATTGTATTAACCCAACATTCCTCAGCTAAATTTTAAATATTGTCATATGCAGAAAGTGTTATTTGGTCTTCACACTTATAATGAACATGAAGATAGTAGATTAAAGGTGAAATTGATTGATTAGCAAACTCCATCAACTTACATATAGCCTGGGATGAAAGATATACTGTTCATATATAAAAAAAAATTTCATTAGGAGCAGTATCAGGATGATACTGTAAAATTATACCAGGGTCATACTTACCAAAACCATATTTTGCTTTATTGATATCTTTAAAGACTTATATAGGTACTTGATTGCTTATAGAGACAATGAATTTAACATTGATAAATGCTTTATAATTGGTGTCAGGTTTGAAAAGTAGGGCACCTATATCTGTTAAGAATTTGGCGATCATTAACTTCATAGTAAAACCAACGAGAAGCTGTACCTGAGAAGAAATGACTTTATGATATTATCATGAGGGACAGATGTTATTTAGTGAAAGGATTCTGGATACCAACATTTGCATAAATTACCTCTTTAATATAATCCAAACAGCGATCACTTGATATCCAACCCATAAAGGTCAATGAATCATACTATTACATACGCTATTATCAAGCTCTAAAGATATACCACCGCGGCTAGGGGCAGAACTTTCTGCCCAGATACAATTAAAATTATTTATAAAGCTGGGTAAAAATTTTATAATCTTTTAAGCAGACAACTCAATATTAGTGAGGAAACATCTTTTTAATTCTAAATTGCTGATTAAAGACCTTGTTAATCACCAAACCATCCACATTTGATATTAAAAACTCTTTAATCTTTACTTGAAAGACATGTGAGACTATATATGAACGGGTCCATTGCAGATTGACAATCAAGAAGTTCATTTTAAAATTCAATTTAATTGGGTTGGCTGTAAAGGTGATAAAAAGAGATGGCTTTTCCAGATATCTAGTATAGTCATTACATCCTTGTTGTTTAGTAAACTTGATTATTAACTAATGCGCCAAAGTTTTAATAAAATTTCTAGCTCTGTTATTAGGTTTTACCCTAAAAGGATTGCATTGTAGTCATCCCTGTAAGATCTCATTTATTCCCTTTTTAAAAAGACACATTTCTTCCCAAATTTGCATTTAACAATAGTTAATGATCCTCATCACGAGATTTCAGTTGAATCTTAAAGAAGCAATTTGACCATAAATATTATTCGCATATTCTGATTAAAGAATCGATTTTTAAATTAAGATAATCAGCTGTTTTACAGTTTATGAAGTCAAACGTTTGACCTACCAACTATAACCTGTGCATGTATCATTATGAATTATGTACACTATACAAGTGGTGCTCAATACTGTTGGGTCGTGATAGCATAAAATAAAGCTTTAACTTTACAATGAACTCAACTTATGAAGGAGGAAATGACGAGATAAAAAGTATTTATTTTTATATTAATCTCATACATTTGATTAAATGGCACTGTAGGAAGTTGAGATCAAAAATCATCTCGTTTTGAGTTATTAAAAGACCTATTATTAACATAAATCAGCTGAGACAGATTAAAGACATTCTACTTTAAGGATTCTGGCTTTATGGCAACAAACAATCTGATGAAGCGCATACTCTAGTTTATCACCAGCAGAAACTGTACCAGATTTATAGCAATATGAGAAATTCTTAGTCTCTGAGGCATAGTCATATGCTAAAACAAGTTAAAGGTCTATTTCATATAGGGTGGTTCCTTGCTGATTATCTCTGTCGCAAAATTGCCCTTTAGCTCCACTAGTGTGCTAGGCCAACCAGTATGAATACTGGTGGCCCTTTGCTATTTCGCCTTCATTGGCGTACCAACCCCTATAAGTCCTGCTTCCAACCTACAATTAACAATTATTGGCTTTTTCTTTATCCTCAGGCGTTTTCAGCGTGTGCCCCAATAAGTCCTGCCACCTTCCTGGGTGGCTCAGGCACTCTCGCACTGCCCCACCCTCATGACCCTTCACCAACCCATCTGGGCATGCCCTGGCGAGTCCATCCACCTTCTTGGGCGGCTATGGCACCTCCCACACTGCACTCCGCTAGGGTTGTTGGCTATGCAGCTCACCCACTGGTAGCCAGCTGGCCAGGTTCCCACTGGTTCCATATAAAGAGGAGGTATGGGAGCTAAAAGCGCCGGCCACTCCAGGCATATCACCCACGCCTTCAGAGATCTCCTATACCATCTTCCCCACTCTAGTTGCACCAAGTTACTTTAAAACAAACAAAAAAGATGGCAAATAAGAAATGTTTATTAGGAGGGAATGAACGACTATTTATACTACTTTCAGGGCTACTGCGCCCAAGTACTCTTTAGCCAATCATCTACTGGAGAACCCATCAGCCTCTTGATGCCACAACTCTCTATCAGATTGGAAACTCTACACATTCATACTCATAGCGATTACCTCCAGATCTGCTCACTGATCACAGAATATAAATTAGGTCAATCCATCCTCAGCATAAGTTTCTGGTCAATAATATATAAATTTATACACAAATAGGAATTTGAGCATCTTCAGCATGAGTCACCGGTGCTTCAAATTAGTTGGCAGAGCCATTTCAGATGAGTCATAACAAATTCATCAGCTTTCTGCTGGAAACTCCCACAACAATCTTTGGATGGCATTTTGGAAGTGAACACAGCCTTCATCAAACCTAATCTCGATCAAATATATAACATTAAATAGTATCAAACTAGGCGATTAGCTGGCAATTACGCCTGACTAGCTGAACCCCTAATTTGGATACTATTGGAAGGATTCATCTGGTTAAAATCCTGACAATCTCCATCCCACTGTCTTTAAATCTCATTTAATTATTTTTTGCACCATGCTCTAATCATATAATTGTATAACAGAAATAGCAAAAGATATAAACACTGTGAGACCTAAATAGTAAGCTTGAAGCCAGTTTCCATGTTGTTCAACAGGCAATTATATACATTCACAACTTTAGTGTTCAAATCTTGCAATGGTTGGATGAACTTATTAATCAATCAAACTTAGATTGTCTTGGCCATAAATGATAAGCCTTATAAAACCTCAGTTCACTAATGAATTGATTCAGGGGTTGATCTGGCTCATGGAAGAAGTTAAATTTAGCATTCTACTATGGTGTATATCACTCATCATGCTGTAGTTGATGCACTTGACCAATACATTAACACAAAATGGGGTGGCCGCACGACACTTGGGAAGCATATTGGAGACCATTAACCACTTCCTGAATGAGCCACAACGATTTTAAAATCATCATATAGAGATGCAACTGGATACTGAAGAATTAAATGAATAGTCCATATCCTCGAATAAGATATTGGAGATCTTCAGTCAAACAATGAGTTATTTCATCATGTCCACAAGCTTTGTAACATGGAGATTGCCTATAAGAGTAGATTGGAGGACATGCATGCTGTGTGCGTGACATGAAAAGACACTTATAATCTTGCAACAGTTCATGATAAAATGTCTTTAAGAACCGGTATATTTTAATTTGAGAACTACTTTTTTAAGGTGAGATACATGATGGAAGATGTCTATGCCAATTCCAACTCTGACCTCCTGCTTAGCCTGAGTTATTTGGGGATGAGACCCAAAAGAGCTTTCTACCAAAGTTCTCATGCATCTTTCTCCCGTGCTGTACCATTCTAATTAATTGCTTTGCCTCCTTCCATTGTGATCCCATCCTGAACAAAGCTGATTTTGCTCCAGTAACCCAGGACCTTGGGTCAATGCTGCACCAATGATTTTCAATTCCTGAAGTTTTATCCCAGATTCTAGGGGTACAATCTGGTTAATTTTTTTTAATTTTGGTAAGCATGGAAAAGAGCATGCATTTTCAGAATGTTCAAGATTACCATTTAATGAATCAAATTTTAAAGTACTGCTATGATATACATTTAGATGATCAGGGTCGAGATATGATTATGCCATACTTACCTGAGGAACATTGGACCTTTGTTGATGTTGAAAGCGCAGTTTTATGAGAGTTTGGAAGTTATAAACACTTGGCTACTCATAAAGCTGAATTAATGACTATTTTGTTCAAAAAGAATGAGACTATTATCAAAATTTTGCTGACCAATATTACCACAAAGCTCAGTTATTTTTGGGCGCCAAGGCTATGGTGGACTTCAACGTTAAGTTTAAACTTCTAATTGCCACCAAGAATTAACCCATAATTACACCGCTTTTTGCTTCCAGTGCTTGTAATAAATTAGATATGTCATCTATGATTGAATACTTGAAAAAGTGTAAAGTTACGTTTGGACTACCAAATTTCAAAGTATAATCTAGCCAATCTCTTCAAATTGAATGAAGACAGAGGAACCTAAAGAGTCTTTCTCCTCGTTATGAAGCTTTAAAACTGCCGCAAGATATATAAAAAACATGTTGGATCTGCGAATCTAAGGGATATTATCTGACAACATGTACTAAACGTCACCCTGTGGTGAACATTGTAACAACTCAAGTGTATGACAGACAGGGAAAAGATCCTCATCACTAGAAGGAGAAAATCTACTGCCAGTTAGCCTTGATTTTTGTCCCAAATCCAGAAGCTGCAAATTATTATCACATTCAAGAAACTTATCAGAACATCCATATGGTATCAGAAATCACCAAAACTAAATGAGCGTCCATGTAACATGAAGGACAAGAAGTATTCTTTAATTTGTATGCTACCCAAGATATGTGAGAATAATTATTTTGGAGATGTTGTAGAGCTTCAAAAATAACTCTTTACTGGGATTTAAAGTCGAACTAGTAACTTATTTGCTAAACACTATATTACAAATGTAGGCATACAGATCAAAACAAATTTTTTAATTAAATAAAAGCTCCTAATATTTTTCAAAAAATGGGGATTCACAATACCTATCTATTTTTATACTTATATTGATATTTATGTAAGCAGTGTTCAGGTACCAGCCAATGTTGACAGTGGGATCAATTGAATGTAATATCCAGTCAGTTCACAATATGGATAGAACAGCTCTCAATGTAGCTCATCAATTATATGGAACCTCTGGACCTAAGGTTAACCTTAGTATGGGGCATATAGTGTTTTACTAAATAAGTTATGGCTACCTGTATGTCATTTACCCAAATATTGTGCTTCCCAATAAATAATGCCAATTTCTCGTTGGCACTAGCTTCATTAGATTTTGTGGTGTTGATATAAGTTATGACAAGAATTTATACCATCCTGGGTCAAACATCACCCCATAATATTTTAGGGATAAATGGACTTCTCTAACTCAAAAGCTAATTATCAAATTAATCTATAATGATAGTTTAGTCCCCAATTGTTATCAAATAGTTATAACCAAAAACTTCCACAATGATTCCAAATTCTTTAAGAACAAAGGCTTTTCCCTCAGAGTCTTTAAGATATTATTATATACCCTAGAGAACAGCATGTGGTATTCATCAGAATATTTCTGGAGTTTTCTGAAGGATTTATTAGGAGAATTTTACTCCCCTTGTCAATAGTTATGGCCAACCTTTCGCAGCCCTTGGAATTTCCTCATTTGGCCATCCAGAAATCTGTGTAATACTTGCCAAACTAAATGCCTCCAAAGTATTATATAAGAGAGAAAAAAGTTTTTTTACATCTCGCTTCATAATAAATAATTTGGAAAGCACATGGGATCAGAAACTTCAGAGAGTTTGTTTTTTCTGCAGCTGAATTTCTCAATTTTTTTGCGGTCTTAACCCTTGAGCAACTCGATGATTTAATGGGAGTTATAAAGACCAGATGATGGCCCTTGTACAAAAATACGCCCAAGTATTTTCAATGGATGACTATGACCTCTGATGCGCACTTATCCAACGTCACGTTGATACTGGGGATGTGAGGCCCAAATGTTTGCAACTGATTAGATAAGAAAGGCTGGCAATAACTAGATGCAAACAAAGAAGATAGAGAAGCTCCTAGTCATAGGGATGATTTAGCCATAATGAGCCCATGTGTAAGCCTTGGGGACCAGCCCTTCCAACTGGATAGGGATCAGCACCTCTTCCAGACGAAAAGGAGCCACAAGGCTCCAGTGGACCCCCTGTCACAGCTGAGCGACCTAGCCCATGTGATAGATGAGCGCTTAGTGACTGCCTTCCCCCCAAAGATACCCCATACCCACCTCTTCCCCCTCCTCACACTAGTAAGTTTGATAGGAGTCTGCAGGGAGATTGCGCACACTAGGTGGCATGAAGAGGCCCTTAAGACCACCCACTCCCTAGGCATACTATATCAGAATTTTGGGAAAATGGCAATCCCCCAACATCGGAGCTTAGTATGCTATTCTGGACTGAGAAAGCCAGTCTAAACTGTCCTGCACCAGAAATCAGATTGAGATATGGCTCAGATATCAAACCAGACCTGAACGACTTGGAACAACATCCCACAACACTCTAAAATGGATGCAGGGAGTGTGAATCATATGAGTAGTCATATCGAGGCATCAGTTCAAGTTGCAAATAATCTGATCAAATGAACACTGCCTCCTGGGACAAATCTGTTACACCCAAACTATAAAACAGGATGACTCAGGTCACCAGGACCCATATCAGTAGTATTGCTTTGTTTGGCCTTAGGAATCAAAAAAAGTTGCAAAATTTTTCTTGACTTTTGCTGAAACCTGGAGCAACACTCTAGTCTCCTTTGAGTCAGCCAACAAAATTCCACTAACAGCCCCATATGACCATTACCTTGATACTCCTCATGCATTCAGCTTAGTTCTTAAGGCAACTGCCCCAGCTGGGGGTAGTTGTCAGTTCATTCTCTTTCCTTTCATTTAATAAAATTTTAATTCCCCATCTAGCTTGCCGCAGCTTCCATCTAACTTTTTTTTAATTTTACAAAAATTCCGCCAATCCATCTGACAAAATGCACTGTTGCCCAAGTCCTTTGTCCAATGTTTGCCGACTAGATTATCTGGTCACTTGTCTCCACCACGCATCAGAAAATCGTAAATATGATAATCCACCTTGCCACCAACAATGAACTCGCTGCTTCATTTGTTTTTGTGCATCCATTCAATGAAGACCCTTCTGTCTGTTTGGTCGCTGAGTCCTCCAAAACTGCTCCCCAGCTAGGGCAGCACCCAAGCGCCCCTTCTTCACTGTTTGCAGACTTGGCTTCCATAACCACCATAGCTACTGTGGGATTGGCCTGCCAGTAAGACCTAGAGCGCCCTCTCCAGGGGAAGCACAGTCCCAACCCTCTCATGGGTCTTACTACACCTCCACCATACTTCCAACCACATGGCGGCCTCTGTGCTGTCCCTCGCTGGTGCACAAGCCCCCCTATCTGAGTCTGTAGTCTAGCAACTGCAAACCTGGAGATATCATCATCCTCCCTGCCTCTCCTACCCTTAAGGGTTGCCCCTACAAGACTTGCAGTTGCCCCTAATGCAACCATCTGGTTTGCCTTGGGGGCCTTCAGTATGTTACTGAACTTTTACTTTCCTTACGTCTCTAATAAAACCCCACTTTTATAGTTGCTCAGACCGCTATGCCTTTGGCATTCTGGGCCCTCCACCGAGTGCTCGCGCACCCCAACTGAGAGCCCAGTTTAGTTCTTCTTAATCAAATCCATGATATTATGAAATAATCACTAATCTCAGGCCCTCTCCACCCTTCTAGCTAGCACAGGCGAAACGCTGGCCTACGCGCTCACTTTGAACGTGCTCTACCTCTGTGACCTGGCCTTCTCCTGCTGGTTGGTGGCCTCATTAATCTAGGCTTGCCGGCCTGGCTCTGATGAATTAGTTTTCACCCCGCCAAGCTCCAATGGGCGAGCACCACTCCATCAGTTAAAATAATAGGGTTGGGGGTTCCCCCTGTCCCTTCTGATGAGGTGGCCAATCAAATCATGGGCGTCCTGGCAGATCTCCAGTTACGCCTCACTGCCAATGGTGGGAAATCCATGCTTCCCTCTTATGCACAGAAGAGCGTGGCTCTCCTTGACGCCCTGGTTGGGGATGCCTGTCGTTGGGTCAGGGAGTGCTCCGCTCTGCTGCCAAGTCAGGCGACCATACCCCCTTGTCTGAGCTGGTCACCTCAGTGGTTTAGGCCCCTGAGTCGAGACAGGCGCTTCCTCTGTCTGTTTACCTTGGTACAGACATCCATGGACCTACCCTCCTGATTGAGGCCTTTTCAGTCTTGGCTCCAATGTACCCATACCTGTTGAAATTGCTATCTCCACAATCTGCGCTAACCTGGACCCCACCACACAGCCCACACAGCTTGAAACCCTTTCCCTGGATCCCTAGCGGTTGCATTCTCTGTGGCCCATGCAATTGGGCCAGGCCCTTACACACCCCCACGTGTCCCATTGCTGCCCTGAGGTACCCCATACCACACCTTACCCTGCCAGTGGTCACATCCAAGAGAAGCGCCCTCCTGGACTGGCTGCCCTTTGTACCCCCTCAGTGGCCAACTCAGGTACCTCCCCCAGGGGAACCCCTACCTATTTTACCGCCTGCCACCAGCTCAGATCAGGAGGCTGAATTGTTGGGCCCAGCGTTCATATTCTGCTCAGCGTGGTGAGATTGTCCCCCCAGGTGACCCCTCCTCCCCACTGAAGAGAGTGGAGCGGGTGTACACAATAACCCTCAACTACCCATTTGGGACAAGGAAGTAGTAGTGACCCCACATCTTTTGCACCCTACCCTTTCACCTTTGGGCCAGTCTTTCCTGATGTTGGGTCATGCCCTCTCCTCGGCTGCTTTTCTCTGACTGACCCGAATAAAGAGGACCAAGAGTAGTTCTTGTTCCCCATTTCCTTTCCCTCTGAGCCAGAAGAAATCACAGTGCAAGCACTCCTTGACACCAGAGCAGCTGTAACTTTACTAAACTTAATGTGGCACAGTCCTTAGACCTAACAATGTAGGAATCTTCATCCATTCTGGGCTCCTCATCAGAGTCCATGATGTCCTACTGCATCGGATGTCCATTGCACTTCTTAGTTCATGACTTTGGGTTCACTGACCACTTCTCAGTTCATGACTTTGGGTTCACTGACCACTTCTCAGCGGTACAGTACTTGCTTTACCCTGTAATCTTGGTGGTGGGCTGGTGGCGCCACCAAAAAATTTCACATCAACCTTGCAACCAACTCCTTGTTGTTCACAAACCTCAAATTGAGTGGTGAGTTTTTCTAAAGCCCTTCCCAAGGGCACATCTCTCAGTTCAATCTCCCCAACAGACCCTATCCTAGTCCACCTCCCTCCAGATTTTCCCTCCTTCCTAGCCCCATATAAGGCCATCTTTGACATGTCACTGGCATCCAAGCTCCCCTCACACTCCAAATATGACGTGACATTCTAGCTGATAGTCGATCTAGTCATGATCAACTGCCCCCTCTACCCCTATACAGAGGAAGAGAATAGGGCTTTAGGAAGTTAAATAGACGAGATGCTAGAGAAGGGGTGGCTCATCAAGAAGTCTTCCCTGGTCGCCTCCTCCATAGTTTTTTCTAGGAAAGCAGATGGGTCCCTGCGCCCCTGTATCGATTATGGCCACCTCAACAATATTACCATCCCTGACCCAAACCCCTTACCCTTGGAGCAGAGCATCTCCCAAACCATTGTCAAGTCTCACATCTTCTGGAAGTTGGACTTGGTGAACGCCTTAAATCAGATGAAGGCGGTGAGAAGACAGGAGTGGCTCAAAGCCATCTGCACTCGTCAGGGGTTTTTCAGTTCAAAGTGATGCCTATCAGCCTAGAATGCGCCAGCCACTTTCCAGCGCCTCATTGATTATGAGTTTATGGACTTGCGCTTCTCATGTGTGGTGTCCTATATTGACGATTTTTGTCCATTCCCCCACCCCCTGAACAACACGCCAGGGACCTCAAAGCAGTAGCAGCCCTCCAAAAGGCAGGGCAAGTTGTAAAACCCTCTAAGCGCAAATTTTCAAATGATGAGGTTACCTTCCTATGGAATCTTGTCCTGTAGGATGGTTATGCCGTCCCCCCTGAGATCTGAATGCTATTTAGTCTTGTCCTACCCCAACCACACAAATTCATCTTTGCAGCTTTATTGGAACCATCACCTTTCTGATGAAATTTTCCCCGAATCTTGTTCAACTGGCAGCACCTCTGCACCCCCTCACTTAGAAAAACGCCCCTTTTAAATGGTCCCCCGAGTGCCAGCAGTCCTTTAAGGCTATCAAGGAGTTCTTTCTCACAGCCCTCATCCTGCGGTATGCTGATACCTCCTGCCCCTTCATAGTAGCCTACAATGCTTCATCAGTGGCAGTGGGTGCCATGCTGCTACATGAGCATGAGGGAGCTGAGAACTCAGTGGCCTATTACTCCTGTAAGTTCACCACAACAGAGCAAGCGTGGCTAATATATGACAAAGAGCTAGTGGTGGTGTGGTCGCTCACCCACTGGCTATACCTCTTGCATGGCGCCCAGAAAAAGAATTACCATCCGGAAAGACCATAAGGCTTTTATCTTACCACAAACCTCTGAAGCTAGGACACTGGAAAGCTTGCATTCATAAGGACCTTTGTGGGCTTTATTTTAAGTAAATAATCATTAAAGGTCCCATGAACGTCTTTCCTGAAATGCTCAGCCAAGACCCTCCTTGTCTCCCAATGGGGGGAAGACCCATTAGACCTTACAATGGTAGTGCCCCCTCCCAAATCCTCTCATTGACCTACCTATTGTATCCTTTGATGAATTGGACCCTGACGCTCTGCTCCTCCTCCGTGTCCTCGCTTCCCAAACCTGCTGCCCTGAAGGAATTGAGCTTCTTGCTGACTTAGAGTCCATTCGCCATAAGAAGACTCCATATACCTTTAAGGATGAGACAATCTGGTTCTGCAGTCAGGTTTGGGTTCCTCCCCTCCTACAAAGCCATGTCATTGAGGAATGTCATGTCCCCAGACCATTGGCCATCCTGGTATCAAAAATTGTGCAGATCTCATAAAGAGAACCTACAACTGAGCTGGGTCCTAAAGGATATCACCGCTTAAATCTCTAATTGCGTCATCTGCGCCTTGCTAAAGTGGATTGTTCTGGGAAGAAGGGATTATTACAACCTTTGCAGTAGGCTGAGGGGCCATGAACATCTGTCTCAGTGGACATCATCGTGGAGCTCCCACCCTCCTGTAGCTCAGGTGCAATCTTAGTAGTTGTGGACAATTTACCAAGTCTGCACTATTCATCCCCTGACTCTCTTCTATTACTGCAGTATAGAGCGCAAATTAGTCAACCATGTCTTTGCCATGTTTGGTCTCCCCAAAGAAGTTAGTGAGCGACAGGAACCCCAGTTCACAGCCCGTTTCTATAAATAGTTGCTGACTCTCCTTCACATCAAGCCCCTGTAGATCCACTGCCTACCACCCCCAGTCTGATGGTCAGACCAGGTGGGTGAATCAGGTACTGGAGCAGTACCTGTTCTGCTATGCGATAGTCCCACAAGACACCTGGTCCAAGGTTCATCTCTAGCACACTTTGCATACAACAACTCCCTCCATTCCTTAAAAAGCTCCTCCCCCTTTGAGTCTACTCTGAGGTATAACCCCTCTATCCATATCAGCCCCAACTCTCTCAGCAGTTCCCGTTTCCATGGACTATGTAAGCTCTCTTTAAGGGATGCACAATTGGTTTGTGAGCACTTGACAAAGCCCATTGAGGACTACTTTAAAGTTAACTGATTGGTAGTGTCTCCCAGGGATGATATCAAAGTTGGTTTCCTTTTAATGTTAGATAAACAAACCTTCCCCTGAAAGCCCCCACCCGCAATCTTTCAGCCAAATGCTCAGGATCCTTGAGGTCTAGAAGGATTTAGGCAATGGAGCCTGCTGCCTGAGACTGCCCGCACACTGGAAGCAGCACAATTTCTGACACACCTCCCCTCCTAACCCCCTTTAAGGGGTAAAGCCAACATCCCTAGGCTTTTCGTTCATCAGGGAATTCCAGGAAGTGGTGGTTGAGGCCTTTTTAGCTTCCCAAAGGTCCTGCTGATCCATTTAGTACTTGGTCACCTGGAAAGGTTACCCCTCATATGAGAACAGCTGGGTGAACGCGCGTGATAGTAAACTGCAAGGACCTGATAAAAAAAATTTTAAGCCTCCCATCCAATAGCTCCCCACCCTCCCCAGAAGATTGCGGCCATCCTGGCCATAAAGCTATCAAAGCGCCACAAGAATCATACTTTGGTCCATGCCCCTGAGGGTTTAATCCTTCATTCCAAAAGTAAAGGGTAGTGTAAGTCCTGGGGACCAGCCCGTGCAACTGGATAGGGTTCAGCACCCTTTCCGGAAGAAAAGGAGCTACAAGGCTCCAGTGGACCCCCTGTCACAGCTGGGCGACCTAGTTAACGTGATAGATGAGCGCTGGGTGACTTCCTTCCACTAAAGATAGCCCATCACCACCTCTTCCCCCTCCTCAACCCTGGCAAGTTTGATAGAAGGAGTCTGCAGGAAGATTGCGCACACTAGGGGGCATGGAGAGGCCCTTAAGACCACCCACTCCCTAGGCATACTATATCAGAATTTTTGGGAAAATGGCAATCCCTAGCATCGGAGCTTAGCATGCTATTATGGACCGGGAAAGCCAGTCTAAACTTTCCTGCACCAGAAATCAGATTGAGATATGGCTCAGATATCAAACCAGACCTGAACGACTTGGAACAACATCCCACAACACTCTAAAATGGATCCAGGGAGTGAGAATCATATGAGTAGTCATATCGAGGCATTGGTTCAAGTTGCAAATAATCTGATCAAAGGAACACTGCCTCCTGGGACAAATCTGTAACACCCAAACTATGAAAACAGGACGACTCAGGTCACCAGACCCAAATCAATAGTATTGCTTTGTTTGGCCTTAGGAATCAAAAAATTTGCAAAAGTTTTCTTGACTTTTGCTGAAACTGGGAGCAGCACTCTAGCCCCCTTTGAGCCAGCCAACTAAATCCCACTAACATCCCCATATGACTATTCCCTTGATACTCCTCATGCATTCAGCTTAGTTCTTAAGGCAACTGCCCCAGCTGGGGGTAGTTGTCAGTTCATTCTCTTTCCTTTCATTTAATAAAATTTTAATTCCCCATCTAGCTTGCCGCAGCTTCCATCTAACTTTTTTTTAATTTTACAAAAATTCCGCCAATCCATCTGACAAAATGCACTGTTGCCCAAGTCCTTTGTCCAATGTTTGCCGACTGGGTTATCTGGTCACTTGTCCCCACCACGCATCAGCAAATCGTAAATATGATAATCCACCTTTCCACTAACGATGATCTCACTGCTTCATTTGTTTTTGTGCATCCATTCAATGAAGACCCTTCTGTCTGTTTGGTCGCAGAGTCCTCCAAAGCTCCACAGCTAGGGAAGATCCCAAGCACCCCTTTTTCACTGCTTGCAGACTTAGCTTCCATAACCACCTCAGCTGTTGCAGGCTTGGCCTGCCAGTGGGAACTAGAGCGCCCTTCAAGGGAAGCTCACTCCCAACCCCTCTCACGAATCTTAACACACCTCAGCTCACACTACCAACCATGTGGCAGCCTCTGTGCTGTCCCTCGCTGGCGCACAAAGCCTTATCTGAATCTGAAGGCTAGCAACTGCAAACCTGGAGGAGTCATCATCCTTCTTGCCTCTCCCGCCCTTAAGGGATTCCCCTGCAAGACTTGTAGTTGCTCCCGATGCAACCATCCAGTTTGCCTTGGGGGCCTTCAGTACGTTACTAAGCTTAAACTTTCCTCATGTCTCCCATATAACTCCACTTCTATTAGTCACTTGGACCGCTATGCCTTTGGTATTATGAGCCCTCCACTGGATGCTCGTGCACCCCAACTGGGAGCCCAGACTAGTTCTTCTTAGCCAAATCTTTGACACCAAGGGCAAAGGCGCCCATTGGAAAGAATAAGAATGGTCTTTTCAGTCGTCATTGATTACTGACATTTATATAGCGTATAAAAAGGATTCTTATACTTTACCTCTATTATTTATCATTTTAATCAATGAGGGGGAGCTAATTTTTACTTCTTTATATTTCATCAGCGTATACTGGCAAATTGACCTGCCTCCTAAAGACCAAAAATAATTTGCAATTACTACCTAACTAGAGTTTTTACAAACAGCATAAATGTCCCAAGGGTTGGGACCATCTAGTACTAAAAATAAATGTCCCAAGGATTATGCAACACGCCTGCTAATTTTCAGATGATGTGGGACACTTTTTAGGGGATTTACTATGAGCTTCTTTGGTCTACATTATAATAAAAGCTTTAAAAATACTAACATATAGCACATTTGGAAGAACCCTTTGATTTTAGCCTGAGCTCAGTTAAAGTTTAAGCCTAGTAAGTTCCAGTTAATCAAATGAATTATCTGGAATATGATGTTGGCACTTTAAGAAGAATTTACAACGCCAGAAGCTTGAGGCAATAAATTAAAATAGAGAGCCTTTAAGTAAGCAAAATTTACAAGTTGTGAAAGTTTATATATTTCTATTCATTTATAACTGATTTTGCATAGTATGCTGAGCCCTTAAACCATTTACTTTGAGGAGAAGCGACTTCCAGTACTCATAATGCAAATACACTTTCAATTAGCTTGAAAAAGAGCTTTAATTGAAAACTTTTTTAAATACCTGTTGGGATCTTTGCCCGTATTCCCAGCCTGCTAGATTTTCTGGTGTCACTAGGGGAAATTTCCCTAAAGCGAAGTGAATCAGAAATTGGTTGGCCTGAATTTTGGAGGAACTCTGTTTGGTTGTATTTTGGGATATTCACCTGGTTGTATCCATTGGGGATTGATCTGGATGAATACCTAAGGTCCCATTGGATAGAGTGGCCAACGGAATAGGGGCATATGATAGTGATAAACTATCAGGTGTACCAAATGGGATCGGTCAGAATTCATCCTCAACTGACTGGGCATTAGTAGTAGGTTGTGAGGCGAGTGATGCTGCCTGCAAATAGCGAATAAATTGGTTGGTGAAGTGACCTGTCATAATGGGTAAAAAGTCCCATTACCTAAGCAGGTCGCTAACCAATTATGGTTGGTTCACTTGGATCAAGAGGAAAACGTTAGGGGAACGTTTCTGACTCTTTCCGTTTGAGGTCTCAAGGATGTCCAATGACAGAATCCTAGACAGGATGGGGAAGACCATCGCTGAGAGACAAGGAAGGGTGAATCAATAGCAACGGCTGCCGTTTCATTGAAGAGGTGTCAACCAAGGGTTAGACGGCCAAATCCCCTATAAATTCCCTAGGATTCACCATAATAAAAAACAACTATTGCTACAAACAGAAAATATTACTAGAAAACATTATTAGTTTTAATGTAGATTCTGTTATAAATAGACTATCAGCATCCAGTGTGAAATTCCATCTTAAGGATATTATTGCAGAAGGCAATAATTGAAAGACTCTCAGAGAGAAGAGTAGAGATATGAGCGGGGATCTAGAGATGAAGAGAACCACAACTAGGGGATAGCTGCCGACTGTGTGTTGGGCCAAAGGAGACTGTCATCAGAGGATCTTGACAGATATTGAGTGGACAGTAATAAAGGGAACAAATCCCTACAAATATGACTTGAAGTAATTAATTGGAAGTACTAGCTGAAGTATTGGCCTCATAATAATTCTAACTCAACTACAGATAATAGTCTCCATACTATTATCAGATAATATATTCTTTACAACGCAAGGTGCACAAGGAAATCGAACCTGTGCAGTAAAAAGGTTACTGGGTTGCTGACCAATAATCAAACTCCTTAATTAAATTTTTAAAAGTTGGTGCTCATTACAGGGAAAGTTGAGTAGAAGAATCTATCAATTGTGTCATATAAAGAAGAGATGCGCAAGTTGTGGACTGAGATTGCCACAGTGAATCAGATTGCCTTAAACTCTTTGGAACATTGAGAGTTTGCGGCCTTGGAGGAACAAGTAACTAAAGTGGAGGAAGGAGTTGAAAACGTAGCCAACTTTGGGAACGAGTTACTCAACAAAGTAAACTCGTTAAAGAGGAAAGAAGGAGACCTCTTTCAAGAGGTCCTCTTCCTGAAAATGGAACGTGAAGCAGATCACATTTTTTTGAGAAATTTTGGTGTGGACATTGAGAAGTCGAGGAATGATGTAGAGGATTTGAAAGCCCATAGATGTGCATGTGAGCCTGATATGGCCAGTGATGCCAAAGAGGGAAGTCCTCAAACAATACTTGGGAAGATGAACACCCTGAAAAATATGCCGCCCGCATTTAATGCTATTTTGGAGATGAAACCTGAAGTCACTCCACATTCGAGCTGAGTAGCTGAACTGAGAGAATCAGTTCTAAATGACTCTGAGGAATTCAGAGAAACACCTAAATTGCCCACATTTCCATCAGGATAACGCCCCAGCGTTTTTCTAACTATTTGACATAACCATGAACGGATATGGGGATCATCAGAAGGCTTTGACAGTCATGAACTGTTTGGACACAGATTGCCAGAACTTAGTGTTACCCCACTTGGATGGGGACAGCTGGTCCTATGCTGAGGCTAAAGTGGCCATAATGAAGGAGTTTGGTAGTCCAACCCACATGTCAAAACGCAAGCAAGAATTTATGGGAATTTAATTCCATAAAGATGAGTCTCTTGCAAGCTTCGCGGATCAATTTTACCAGGAGTCGCAGATCATGGCTGGAGCGAAGGTTTTAGATGACTTTGATGCAAGAATTGCTTTGCAAGCAGCCCTTTGGCCCTATTGCAATTTTCATCAATTGATGTCTACTGTATTTGTGACCAAAACAACTACCTCACAATTGGTAGATAACATGAAGATTCTGGGAGTGACATTCGATTCCCCAAATAGAAGCTCTAAGTCCAATCTGGTCTGAAGTCTGAATCCCATGAAGGGAAGCAAAGGAGCTACAGAGACTTTTAACTGAACTGTGCTGGGAAATAAGTTTAAAGAATTCAAACGGTTGAATAAGAAAGAAAAGGTCTGCTTCCAGTGTGGAGGGAAGGGGCATTTCGCCGCACACTGCAAAAAGCTGAAGGATCAGACTAATGCGGTCCAGGATAAAGAGACAGCAGTAGCCAAAGATTTGGGAAAAGGTCCCGTTGCCTAGATAAGGAACAGTTTAGAGCGGCTGAGAAACCTGTTCCTCCCAATATCATGAATGAAGAGATAGATACTAGCAATCTATTTGTAGATGACGAGCAGGATCAGCTATATCAAGTGGTCAACATGGATATAAACGCCGTGACCAGAGCTGGGGTGAAGAAAATTGACCCTGAGATAGTTCAGGAAGTTGCCCAGCCATATCCCTGACAACTGATATAGAAGATTTAGACCGCCAAAAATTCTGATGAGTTAACCAATGTTCGCTTAGATGAGGCCAATCTGTCAATTCCCCTTGGCGCGATTAAGGAATTGTTTCCTGAATTATTAACAGATTATTCACACCTTAGATTCGGCTAATAACGCCTCAATTCACTCAGTAAATACTCTATTACAATACTCTGAGTGTACATATATAGATCTAAAGTAAATCAAGTGAGGGTATGGGTGATAGTCAACAGCAGAGCGCCCATCGATATTGTGTCAACCAAGCTGGTGAAGAAGATGAAGATCTCTCTGGACTTGGAGCACAAGAAAGAATAAGGACAGCTGGGCCAAAATCACCATTTCCTGTGGAGCGTATAGTGTGCTGCCACTACAATTTGGGTCATTAGTGGTATCTGCGCCAGCAATAGTTTTGGTGAACCAAAACTATGATATCCTGATTAGAACGGAGTTTCTGCGGAAGTACAGAGTTAAATATTACTTCAGGGAAGATATGTTGACCATCCTGGGTCAGACGTTACCATTAGTATACCAGAAGGACGGTGAAGTTCTGTTGAACCAGAGAAATAAATTCATCAATCTGATATACAATGATGGAATTTTACCGATTCAATACCAATTAGCTGGTAGGAAGTGACGAGAGATGCTGGAAGAAATCCTAAAAAACTGGGGAATTCCCTTAAGGATCAAGAAGGAGAGAACCATACCAGCTAGATTGCAGATGATAGTCAACACAGGGTTGACTTAAGAGATTCCAGAGCTGTTGTATGGAGAAGTCGGAAGCCCCTGGAAGAAGTCCAGAGTGGAGCCCTGGGTGGCTCCTAGGATAATCATGCCAGGCCATGGAGAAATCTGAGTTTTCTTGGCGAATTTAAGCGAAAAACCAATGAAAATCAAGAGGAATCAAATCATTAAATTTATTCATTTATTCCCAATAGCAGAACTGAGACAATTTCATGATTTTAGGTCACTCAAGGAAATGGGATTACTGGCTGGGGCGGCTAAAAGCATCAACCTATTGGTTGATAGGGAGCAGCTCGCAGATCTTCTGGAAGGGCAGAAGGAGAAGGTGCTCAAGTTATTTGAGAAATATCGGGAAGTATTCACTCAGGGCGACCATGATTTGGGATGCGCACAAGGCGTAATTTACAAGAATGACACCGGGGAAAATCTACTGATAAGAATTAGACTAATCTGAAGATCAAAAGCCACCAAAGCTGTAGTGGAAGATGAGATCAGTAAACTAGTAAGGCATGGGCTTCTATTTCAATGTCAAGTCCCTGGGCAAGCCCAATTCTGATTGTAAAGAAAAAAGATGGATCGAATCAGGTAGTGATTGACTATCAGAGGCTGAATAAAATTATAAAGAAGGATTTGTACCCCCTACCAAGGATTGTCAATGCACTGGATCGATTAGGAGAAGCAAAGTATTTCTCCACGATGGACCTGATCTCAGGATACTGGCAGATCCACATGCCAGTAGAAGACCAAGAAAAATGCGTGATTATCACCGCATAGGGGCTATACCAGCCGACTAGGATGCCCCAGGGGTCTTTGTAATCCACCCGCGATATTTCAGAGGGCCATGGATGCAATATTGACAACCTGAAGTTGTCGTGCATCCTGGTATATCTAGATGATATCAATGTGTTCAGTAGAATGTTTACTGATCACCTCCATCACTTGGAAGAAGTTTTTAAAAGACTGTCCGCAGCTAACCTGAAGATCAAGCCATGGAAGTGCCACTTTTTCAAAAAAGGAGCTGGAATACTTGGGATTTGTGATAAATGCAAACGGATTGCAGCTGCAACCCCAGAAGATAGCAGCTATTGAGCGCATGGCTGTGCCAAAGAGTGTCCAAGACATCCAAGTATTCCTTGGGATGGTCAGATACTACAGAAAATTTATTTAGGACTTCTCCTGAATAGCTGAGCCTTTGTTTCATTTATTAAAGGATCCAAAAAAGGATACGTATGGAATGAAGAGGCCCAGGACTCGTTTGATGAGTTATGCCGGTATCTGATAAATTCGCTGATTCTGAAATATCCGAATTTTGATCAGGAGTTTATAATTCAAACCAATGCTTCATTGATGGCGATTGGCGCCATACTGAGCCAAGTAGATGAACTTGGGGATGAACATCTGGTGGCGTATGTGAGCTGGACACTCAGCCTTTGAGAGGAATTACACTGTGACTGAGCTTGATTGCCTTGTGGTCATTTACGCCTGTAAGCAGTTTTGGGTGTATCTCCACGGAACACACTTTAAGGTGGTGACAGGCCACTCTTTGCTGTGTTGGCTGCACAATAGATGGGAACCTGAAGGATGACTGGCCCAATGGGCACTTAAGCTTCAGGCTTATTATTATGAGATATTCCACCGAGTGGCAGCTTCTCACCAGAATGTGGATGGCTTATCGCGTTTACCAATGGTCCAGTTGGTATATCTACAGGTGGATGAGCTAATCCAGAGAATGATCAAAGGATGAATTGATTATGGGCCTAGAGAAATCCAAGGTATGCTTTGAAAAGTGATGGAAAACACTGAGATCATGGATGGACAAGTATTTAAGATGATAAATGGGAAACAATTATTATTTATATAACTGTCAGAAAGAGCATCAATAGTTCAAGCAGCTCATAATGTTGTTGGGCATGGAGGCCTGAGAAGAACAACTGACCATATTTGCCAGTTTTATTACTGGAAATTGATTAACTACGATGTTGCAGATCATCTAGCTTGTTGCGTGGAGTGCCATCTGCATAAACCACACAAGAATACAATTGGATACTGACTTGTCCGACCTGGATTTGCATGGCACTCATTGTCCATCAACATGATGGGACCACTGGCGATGAGCATGGGAGGAGTCAAATACATCATAGTAGCCATTGACCATCTGACGAGATGGGTAGAAACGAAAGCTCTACCCAGAGTTGACGCTACCAGTACTGCAAGATTCATTTGGATCAAGTAGTATACTGGCATGGATGTCCACAAGTCCTACTGAGCGACAATGGGACCAACTTCACATCTCATGTGATCCCAAGGCTAAACAAATTAATGGGGATCTGGGGAGTCATATCAGTACCATACTGGCCGGAGATGAATGGACTGGTAGAATGGGTCAATGGGACACTGGCCGAGACGCGAGGAAGCTAGTCACAGGGAGAACTTCCGTGTGGGGAACGTATTTGAGTTTGGTGATGTTCACCTATAATATTAGTTATCATACGGTGATGGGATAGACACCATTTGAATTACTATACGGGAGGAAGGCCACATTCCCCACTGATATTATATTCAGTAGTAGAACCTACTTCAGGGATGAGTATTGAAAAATACCTGAACTGAATGACGAGTATCCTGATTAATATGCAATTGCAAACACTTGATACAAGCTTGAAGAAAAGGATACAAGCAAAATTGACAGATGATAAGAACTGACCGCCATTAGAAGAATATTGAATAGGAGAAATAGTCGCATATTGCGATATGCATGGTTTTGGATGAAGAAACAAATTGGATGTATTATGGTTGAGTCCATTCAAAGTAATTGCCTAGACGGCGACCAATGCTTATTCCATCAAGAATCTCTTGGATGGAAGAGTAGTAAATTGAGTCCACGCAAAAGTATCTAAAGCATTGAATTTGAATAAAAATGAAAGTGTTCCTGAAGGACTCATAAACCTTTAAGTTGGTCATGACCTGACGATTAGGTCAAGTCCAAAAATGGACCTCTGAACCATAAAAAACTGATAGGTTAAAGTGACCAGGATCCAGTTTGGGGGAAAAAGATGGACCTCTGAACTGAAACAAGGTCAAGTCCCATGGGAAAAAAGAGAGAGAATAAAAACGATGAAATCTATAAAAGATATTGGAAAAGAAGATAATAAATGCATAGAAAAAAACCAATATATTTTTTATAATTTTATTTTTATTGATTGTCCTCAGTACGGGGATGATTCTGCCTATGTTGCCTCTTGGGGGAGGGAGGATGGATCGCAGTAGGAAGATATAGCCCATCAAAATCGATATGTGATTAGACACTTGCAAGGGTGAGACCTACACAAAACCACATTCTTTGAGTGGACGCCAAGCCCTGAGAAAACGCGACTAGGTGAAGGGAAATTGATATGTTGGAAGAAGCTAATCGTGAAACCCTGGAGCCAGGAGGAAAACAGCAATATAGGAAGAGACAATCAGTAAATAACCCCAAGTAATCCCAATAAGGCACCAGCACCGGAAGATTTGTCTTAAGTACCTGCCAATAGGCCTCATCAAGAAAGCTGGACATGTGAGCCAGCAGCAAAGAAGGAATAATCGATGGGGTTGTTGAATCATGCCCCAAATTAACGCCATCAACAGAAGAAAGCGATGAGAAGCTCCAGAGAAGAGTTTGTTGTGTAAAGAGCAGATTGCATCTTGTAAATGACAACTACAGGCTTCATGGAAGCTGAAGCTGAATGACCGATGGAAGCCAGGCAAGGATGGAAGCTAATCTACCAACTTTGAAGAACTTGGCCAGCAAAATGGAGAGCATAAACAGCAGTATCCCGATCCAGAAGGTTGTTCAGATCAGAAGGATTCAGCGCTAATGTCAACGCCTCAGTGACTTGCGCAAAAAGTTCAGCGTAGGGGAGCTCAAAATGTATGCTGTTCCCAATTGAAAGCTCAGAAACCAGCACAGCGGGTTTGTAGAATTGACTGAGTCAGAAGAGGAACTCTGGGAGCAAGTCTGACCCAGCCAAGAATGAATGATCCAAATTGACTGACATGACCTCCAGAGCATCAACAATGATGTTTGGGGCATCAGCAAAAGGAGTCAAATCCAGGAGGGCTTCAAAGTCCAACTTGGGGATCGACCATAAGGGAAGAGTCAGCTGAGAGTTGTTTGAAACAATGGCATGCCTGGTTTCAGAGGGATTGGTTACCATTTCTGGTAATTTGATGGAAGGACTAGCTGTTTGTGCTAGACTAGGCATATGAGTCCTGGAGGGACTATGGAAGAGGTTCCGTTGAGCATCCCAACTCTTTTGCTGGAAGAGTCGGAGGTCTGGATCTGACTAGCTGTTAAGAAGCTGTTGGTAGCGGGATTCCAAATTTTGACATATGAGCAGGACTAGAGGGGGGATGTCGGACTTATATAGAAGTTGACATTATGCACTCTATAATCCATTAGTCTCCAATTTTGGAGAATTAATTTCAAAAACTAATGAAATAAGCTTTCTGAGAGAAGAATTAAGAATGACTTACAGCCAAGAGTTTATTAGCGAAATAATGAGGGCAAAATAGAAATAAGTAGTCTTATTCAAGCCACAAAACAAACATCAACGGCAAGAGTCTCATGTCTAGGATAAGGAGAGAATTAGGAATTCAAGGACGATGGACCAATAATCCCAAATATGACAGCGGGTCATATACCCTGATGGGGGAAACTGGATCCCAGGAATAATATCATCATGAGTAAATCAATCAGCCCAGCATGACAAGAGGTCATGAGGACCGCGCTCTGAGTAGGAGGTAGCAAGAAGGAAGAGGAGGGATGCCATGTGCCAAAGGTTGTCCCGAGCAGTGTTGAGTATTGACAAGTGTACTCTGCTTGAACCAATGAAGTTTTTGACCAGGTGTCCGAAGCAGTTTTCCCATGACCTGGCCCTTTTCTCGCTAAAATCTAGGCAAATGGGGGATGTGTTGGGATTTTTGCCCATAATCCCAGCCTGCTAGATTACCTGGTGTCGCTAGGGGAAAATTCCCTAAACTGAAGTGAATCAGAAATTGGTTGGCCTGAGTTTAGGAGGAACTCTGTTTGAATGGATTTTGGGATATTCATCTGGTTGTATCCATCGGGGATTGATCCACATGAATACCTAATATCTCATTGGGCGGAGCAGCCAACGGAATAGGGGCGTATGATAGTGATTAACTATCAGGTGTAACAATTGGGATCGGTCAGATTTCATCCTCAACTGACTGGGCATTAGTAGTAGGTTGTGAGGCGAGTGATGCTGCCTGCAAATAGCGAATAAATTGGTTGGTGAAGTGACCTGTCATAATGGGTAAAAAGTCCCATTACCTAAGTGGGTCGCTAACCAATTATGGTTGGTTCACTTGGATCAAGAGGAAAACGGTAGGGGAACGTTTCTGACTCTTTTCAATTGAGGTCTCAAGGATGTCCAATGATAAAGTCCTAGCAAGGATGGGGAAGACCATTGCTGCTGAGACGGGGAAGGGTGATTCAATGGCAATAGCTGCCGTTTCATTGAAGAGGTGTCAACCAAGGGTTAGACGGCCAAATCCCCTATAAATTCCCTAGGATTCACCATAATAAAAAACAACTATTGCTACAAACAGAAAATATTAATACAAAAAACATTATTTAGTTTTAATGTAGATTCTGTTATAGTTAGACTTCAGCATCCAGTGTGAAGTTCCATCTCAAGGATATTATTGCAGAAAACAATAATTGAAAGACTCTCAGAGAGAAGAGTAGAGATATGAGCGGGGATCTAGAGATGAAGAGAACCACAACTAGGGGATAGCTGCCGACTGTGTGTTGGGCCAAAAGAGACTGTCATCAGAGGATCTTGACAGATATTGAGTGGACAGTAATAAAGGAAACAAATCCCTACAAATATGACTTGAAGTAATTAATTGGAAGTACTAGCTGAAGTATTGGCCAGATAATAATTCTAACTCAACTACAGGTAATAGTCTCCATACTATTATCAGATAATATTTTTACAACGCAAGGTGCACAAGAAAATCGAACCTGTGCAGTAAAAAGGTTACTGGGTTGATGACCATTAATTAACTCCTTAAGTAAATTTTTAACAATACCCCACTTTGAACAGCCTTTTTTATGTAAGGTCCAATGTATCCCTCACAGCTACTGAAACAGATCTTTCTTAGTTTTGGGATGATTTGGAGGAGCATGAAGTAGCTCTTCATGGCCATACCTGTACAAGAAAAGTTTTGATTATATGGTAAATACTTGAGAATTCTTAGAATTCATATATGCTTGTAAACTTTTAAGAGTTTTTATAAGGAGTTTGGTTTATAATTGCCACCAGCCACTGTTCCTTGTAAATGTTATATAATATATTAAAGAATCTAAGGATTGGTTGATATAATATGACATAAAGATAAAGGATTACAACTATATGATATCTCACTCAGGGCATACTATTATAAATTTAATAATTTTCATGAATAACTTAAAGCTCCCTTACTGTTTATTGGATCAACTACAAAATTGAAAGTAAGAATTTAGGCAATAAGGCTTTTTTGATTTTCAGCGCACTGGACTATCTGTGAAAGACAGCTTATTTAGAATAGACAACCTACAAAATTTTGGGGAGCAATTGTAGGTTTTAACCTCCACTTTATGCCCGCCCAGAGAAAATCATGCAAGTTCATTGTGCCATGAGGCATGGAGGTTATATAAAGAACTTAGACTAATTCAACATGTGTATTAATAGCCATCATTAAGAATTAATCTTCAAGATGCTTTTATATGATGCAAGAAATGTAGAAGTTTGGGAGCAATATGCTCAACAAACCTAGTAATTTGAAAAAACTTTACCTTTTAACTTGGATTCTTAACTTAGCTCCTAACTCTACTGCACTAATTCTTGATAGCTGCGTTGATTGAATTGTTACTAATATTGATTAAATTTGGATAGTAATAGTATAAATGTATTATATAGATTAAGTCTTTAAATATACGTTGATTAGGTTGTCCAACGCTAAACTGATGCACGCCCTTTTTGTCTTGAAGGCATCTCTGAAATTTCAGGGAACTCTTTTCTCCTTTTTTTCTACTTGCTGAGTTTAAAGAGATTTTTGATAGCCAAGTACTTTGACAAAGTATATAATAATCTTAGATTTTAATCCTAAAAGATTCTATAAAACTCATGTATAAAAGACTAAACTATAAGGCATTTGCTATATCTATGTACTTAATTGATGAAAAATGAGGAATATCTAGAGAAATGAGCACCAATCCCTGTTGGAATCACATGAGAAGATGGCAGCTGTTGCCATTTGATTAGCCTTCATAAGGTTGAGCACATAAGGATTTCATACAACAAGTTATTTAAGTTTCACCACCTTCTAGCTCTTAACCCTTCTCCTGGTTATCAAAAAATTGCTTCACTGCATTCATTAATTAGCCCAGTTTTGTTTTAGAAGTTTGTAAGCCTTAACAACTTCATAAACTCCTCATAAATTAACAACAAACAATAATTGACTCACACTAAATATTTTAATTTCTAACATAAAACTGACAACATAATTCCCATCATTGTTGAGGATCATCACTGAAAAGAATTAGGTAATCTGGCGTATTGATCTAATGTATAACCACAACATATTACCTAGTAACATAAGGATGATTCCACTGAATAATAGTTATCAAAAAAATTATATCTCCCATTCTCAATAGTGGGAATAAATATGCTTTTTATTACGCAGACCTATCGTATCTATGCTTCTGGGTAACATAGAAAATATTAAATCTAAACATAACCCCCGCTTGCCATGATTATAAAGCAAAAGATAAGAAATTAAGGATAGGATTTCGCCTTGGGGCATAGTCTTTATAATTTAAGGTAACTTCAGTTGATCTCGGCTCTATTTACATTCAAGTTTGCTCTTGCAACCTTTAGCAACGTGGCCCCTCTTCCTAACTACTTACTTGTTGCCGCCTCTCTAGAGCATGGTTCCTGCAGCATCATCCAATGCTACAAAAATGTTGGCCATCCATGCTAAAAAACAAACTTGTTAATCTGTACTACCCCATAATGGGTTTCTGTTGAGAATTTTTATAATCAATATTAGGTGACTCCATTAGTGTACCAGGCTAAACAGTATGAAGACTGCTGGCCCTTGATTTCTTACATTTATTGGCGATCTCCTTTAAAAGTTCGCAGGGCAACCCACCAACCCAGAAGACCAACAACTTCTCATTCTGAGGCATGAACGCTTGTTATGGCTCAGAGGTCCTCTTTGGAACATCTCCAACGATTGGGGTTCAGCGGCCTCTATTGACTTCCTCAGGGTTCCTCCCCTTCAATCCTTCCAGTCATAAAATGTTGCTGCTAGTTGCCCAAGTTCCCGTGGGTTTCCATTTAGTTCAAGTTTAGGAGTTGGTTGCGCTGACCACTCAAAGTTTAAACCCAGCACCTAACAACTGGGGATCTTGAGTCCCATCTCTACAAGCTAAGCTATGTATTGTTAACTAAAAAACAATAAAGATGGTAAACCATATATTAGATTAAAGATCTGAAGATAAAAAAATTTCTATTAAGAAAGTCTAAACTATTTATGGCATTTCTTGCCTGTCTACATCAATGACATTTATTGCCAGCATAATCAGCACTCACTGGCGATTTTCCCTGCTTAGTATTCATCAGCACTCTCACTGATGATATTCATTATCCTCAAATGTCCATGTTTACGCTAATCATAGTTTTGTCATAATCTGAGTTAATTTATTGACATCCTTGGCATAAGTAACTAGTGTCAAATTTAACCAAATTTGCTGTCAGGGATAGTTACTGATACTCTCACAAAGTTAAAATGCAATTCAACTTTATTTAATTGATATTAAATGGTTCAATATCTTCAGCATAAGTCATTGGTACTTTTTGAATTTCCACTGGAAAGTCCCACAATCATATACATGGTGTTGGCGTTGAGATTAGATTCTACCAAACTTGAATGATTAGTGTTAATTAGTTTGACATCCTCACCATAATTTTCCAGTGTCAGAATTGACTGAAAACTTTAACAAGATTGTTTTTCAATACTTTTTATGTCAAAATTGAGCAGTTCAGCATCTTGATTGATGCTATAATTATCTTGACATCCTCAGTCTCAGTTGCTGGTGTTGAGACCCACTGATTTTTTATCAGGGATGATCTTTAAGACTTGCTTGAACTTGCAGATCAAGACATCTCAAGACAACTGAATAGGGTGCACAAATTTGTATATTATCATTCAAATAAATCAACAAGATAAGCAAAATACTAGGCAATCATTCTTAATCAATTATTATGCTTATTTTGTTAATATGTGAGGAATATTACTTGGTTAAAAATCTAACAGTTTCAATGGCTAACGCCTTTCACTTTTACTAGCCCCAGTATGAGTGCCCAATGAATCCTCGTCAATCAAGTGCCTCAGGACTACTCACAGCAGACCAGTTTCAACCCAAGCTCGTCCTCTTGATACATTTATAGGACTACTCATGGTGGATATAGTTTTAACATGTTCTGATCCTACCAATACTCTTTCATTTAAGCGCCTTGGGAATTCTTGCTAGTGGACTCAGTTGCAACCCATGCTTCCCCTTCTGATCATTGACTCTTTTCCATTGTAATTCATCCATCTCCTCTTTACTTAGAAGGTGGTAACACTTCTAGTTGCTTTTCACAGCAAATAAAGGTCAATATTTTTTAATAATTTTTATTTCTATTAACTATATCTTTCATTAATGCTTTTATATTTTTATCATTTTTTTCTTATGTCACTTTTTGCATTATAAGATTTCTGGCATTTTTAGCAACTCCAGCTTTCATATAGCTTCTGCTAAAAGTTCTAGAAATGATCCCCTATTTGCATGGATTAATTTGGTAACAAAATGTCTATCCAATTTTGTCTAGATTTAATTATCTTTCTTGACATTTCTTTCCTCTTTCATTAATTGACTAAAATAATATCAAGTGACTTCATCCACAATTTTTGGATTAACTTTTTTTGATTAGATTTAGCACCTTGGGACTACTGACGGTGGACTCAGTTGCAACCTGAGCTGATCCTGCCAGTACATTTCATTCCAAGCAGATATCTGGCGGAACAGGTTCCCTTGCAGTTTTAAATTGTTCCACATCTAGCTTTCAACATCTTTTATCAGATTTAGAACAGTTTCTTCCTCCTCCTTAGGCAGCACAGGATTCACATTTCTTCACAAGTCCTTCCACCAAATTTGACCTGCACAAATGTACTAAACTACATATTCTAAATAGTTGTTAATTAATTTTCTTTTAATCATTAAGGGTTACACCATTGAGATTCGATTTTTACTGATCAGCGACTTTTTCAATAATCTCTGGAACGTTATCTTCTGAATCAGCCAAATTTTGTTCTTTTAAATCCTATTTAATTTCTTTATAAGATTGTTTAACCTAACAAAAGAAGTCCCAAGTTATTTTGATGATCTACCATCTGTGATATGAAAGTTTTTTTGTACCATCATATATGCCATAGTTTGATGCATGCTACTGCTGGGCTGAAGCACTGAATGCATATCTATACTTTTAACAAATTGAAAGTACTTTTGTCCCTTCTGGGATCTTCAACTCCTGATAAAATGAATGCAAAAGTGGAGAAGGTTTAGTCTTTCCTTAACTGTATATCCCATATTTTCTTGCTTTCAATTGGCTATTCTAATAGAACTTCCAATTATAATCATAAATGCTTCCTTTGCTACAGAGTATGACCAAATGTCCCCTTTAAGATGGGCCAACACCAGGTTCTAACATACAGTTTCAAGGCAGTTCACCAGCTATCACTTTTTTGCAGTCCACATATCCGTTCATTGTTGCCTCAAAAAAGCGGAAAAACGCCGGTTCATTATTCAGATGAAAGGTGGGCAATTTTGGTGTATTACAAAAAGCTTTAGTCGCCCCACTGTTGGGGGTTCCTGCACAACTACTTGACTAACAATTGATGTAGCTATGGGAGTTATCTCTAATTTAACAGCAATTGCTCTAGATGTTTCCTTGATGTGGGTATCTCCCACTGAAATTTTTAGCCTATTACCATCATCTTTATTAACTTCAAATGAGCACAATCAAACTTTTTTTGTTGAAATTTTAGCCAGATGATATCCTCCAATGTTTTTATTTAAAATAAAATTGGCTATTCTGGGGGGTGGCTCATGTAATTTTGTATATACTAGATGATAGCTTCGTAGTTGCCCAAATCTGGCTGAGCTAAATCATTATTCCGCTAAGTTTGGATGTTAGGAGCGGTCAGGCCAATCGCTGGTCCCAAATTAATATATGGATCACCTGTGACTAACTGAGGATAATCAGTTATATTCTTTAAGTTATGTTGGTGGAAACCAATGAATTTAATATTGAGGTGGCTGATGTTGTTCTCAGATCCTAATATTAATAATCAACTGTGAAAGTCAAATCTGAGCTGCTGACTGAGAAAGAAAGCCTCAAATAATCAATTAAAAATTTTAAAATTGTGTTATATGTGAAAAGCCAAGATTCCCCAAATTTAACAAGGCGGTTGTTAACTTTTTGGAAGATTTAGATTGAATCTGATGAGCTTTTTGTACAGGGTAAAACCCACTAAGCAACAGACAAGCGATATGATGATTACTGATCCTTGATAAACAATAATAAAGTATTAATAACAAGGAGCTATCAATTATAAGAATTTTTTTTAATATATGTAATATTAAACTACTTTTGCTATCCTTTCTTGATCTCTTATTTCTCAAGAGAACTCCCCTTTCTTGTTTTCACCTTCAACTCTTAATCCCCAGTATTCCTAATAAGTTTTAATCTTTATGCTTAGTAATTTACTATTTATTAGAAATTTGGGCCTTTGTTTAATCATTTTTAGCTTTGTGGGAACTCTTTAAGTTTGATGAACTATTATTACTTCAATTGATTTGCTTCACATCAACATACTCTACCACATAAATCTCAAATTCACCTTGACTCATAGTTTGATCCGCTGGATATGTGACTTATCGTCCAGTCATATCATTTTCTTGACATTACTTTTTAAATAGATGATAAGCTCCTATTGCTTATATGCTCAAGGGAATTTCTCATGTACTCAGTTAATAATCTGACCACATGTGGGTTCCTTAATAGTGTAGGCGTCATCATTAGTCTTATCGATTATATCAAATGAATCAATTTATATGCTAGCAAGCCTTTTTTTCTACACCAAGTTGGTAATGGAAAAGGAAAATATCTCATACCATGAACTTTGGGAGGCTGCTGCATCTACATTATAAGCTGACTGATCCTGAATCTTCATAGATAAGCTAGTTGAATATGATACAGTTTGACCTGGATCAGCGTTTTATTTCTTAATAACTAAATAGAACTGTGGCTCTACTTCCTTGATACTACCACACAGAACAAAGCAAGGCTGACAAACATGAGTGTCTTCCACAAAGTATTTTAAAGGGATTTTTCCCTCTTAACAAGTGATAGCTAATTTTTTATCTAAAAAGGTGGTGGATATAAGGGTATTTAAGTCAGTGGGCCAATCATTTACAAGCTTACAGAAAATTTTCAACAAGGTGTCATTGACCTGTTTGACCATTCCATTAGATTCAGGGTGCTATCGGGTGGATAAGACCACAGGGATGGCTATCAAATCGTTCAACTTAAGAAGGACATGTGATGTGGGTTGTTCTTTCCCATTATAATAATATCAGCTACAAAGATTCAATTTGAGCAGATAGATTTTGATAATCATGAAGGTGAGATGAGTGGATTTAATAAACCCAACAAAACTGGGCGAAAGTCATATTGGGCAATGGTCAAAACGGTGCACCCAAGGGCAAAGAACGCCCTGGTGGGGAATGGGAGCCAACGCCGCCAAAAAACCCAAACCCAAACACCGCTCAGATTTGTGGAGTTTACCACAAAACAAAACCAATACATGGAGATACATTATGCACAGCCCCTATCAAAAGTGGAACATGGGCTCTGACTTTTCTTATGGGTCAATTTCCCAACTCTGTGGGAAAAGGTAGGTGAGGCACAGTACTCCCTCTTTTTCCACGCAGTATACATTACCACCCACACCATCCACCGCGGCTGGATTGATATGAGTTTTAAGACCAAATAGGATGCAGATGCCGCAGCAAAATCAGTGTCAAAATAGTTTTTCTCAAGGCAAACGAATTGTATGCACCACGTGCACCAGATGGAGCAAAGCAAACACTTTGTTCATCTTGTTTGACTTGCTTCCCACCAACTTCCACCATAAGCTAATTGAAGATGAACTCCAATTTGGCCTTCAAATCTATGGAGAATTTAAAAACTCAAACTACAGCTTTTCCACCTGATGCCAAACCTGTGCAAATGAAAGGCAATCACAGTAATTGATTCAGTCACTGATGTGGCCATGAATTTAACTAAAATCCCATGCACCACAATATTTTACCTCCCAGTCAGGCGTGTGTCAAAACCTTTCCATGTCACACCAGAATGTGCACCACTCATCTACAACCATTGCACCACACTGGGACACAAGGAGCACGCGTGCCCGTTAAGGAGGGCATCATTGACCCAGACTTTTGTGATGATACCATGGACAAAGATGAGGATTCCTTTAGAAGATTAGTCAATACCAATTATGCTTTTCCATTGGGGGGCGGACGGACACTATGTCCTCATCGATCTAATCTCACCTAAAATACACAAACAAGTGCAGAAGGCCTGCAAGTGGGCAGCAGCCAAGGCCGCATCTCTCATGACCTCCTCCATTGACCTGAACCAAGTTCAGATGGACAGAGAGGAAATCAGCTGAACCATCCAATCAGAAAATAATTCCCAAGCCAGAGCAACTATGGAGGATTTTATTAAGCCAAACAGTCTGATCGGAAAACCCAGGCCAAATATTTTCTCAAGATGACATAATAACCACGTGATCCCATCAAAAAAAATTACCCGGAATATTTCATACATGATGGATGAGCCAAGAGGGCCCAGAGCGCCAAGATCAAACCCCATGAGATCAGAAGCCAATCAGAGCACCAACTCAAATCAACCAAAATCACGTGCAAAAAAGTTTACTATAATCCTCAAATCTAACAATACCTGCACAAAATCATCACAAGGTAAGGAACCAGAATCCTAAGAGTGGACTGGCCCAATCACACGGAGCAAGTCCAAGGCCATGAGCAGGGGACTAGGGCCCAAAGGACCGTACAACTGCTCCTGAGGCGCTGCAGGCACCTCAGTACAATAGGGATGCTAAACATCGCAGGAGCCAGGGATCAAGCGTCCCAAGTCAAAAAACTAACTTCCTGCGCAAGCCACTCAGTAGACATCTTGTCCATCAAAGAGAACCACTGTCTACAGGGGGAAGAAGGATCCTGGGCGGCTAGGTCTCACCAACCCAGTCGATATGGATGTCTCACTGTGGGGTATTCATCTGTAATAATAACAAAAAAAACTTAAAATTATCAAATCCTTATCACACTTTGACGGCTGCGTCCTCTTCTCAAGGATTGTAAACCAATAGACCACACTATCAATAGCATGTATCTACGCACTGTACACCGCATCAAAATGGAAACAATTCCTCAAATCTATCCTGACAATCAACTTCCCGCTGGACACCATCCTGTAGGGCGACTTTAACTGTTGGGATGATCCCACTACAGATCAATGGCCCAATCCCAGGGAATACCCACTGGGACACTTATAGTTCCACGTGATGAATGCATCCCTTGGCCTGTATGACACACTCCTCCCTGGGTCTCCACTCTTTCTCCACATGATCCCCCCCAGTATACATGAGGGTACACTCATCTCAATGAGCTGTATCGACTACATCCTCACACTAAAATCCTGTCACTCATTCATTACTAACTTCGCCACTAAAAAAGTTAATTTTTCTGACCATTGCCTAGTTTTGGGGCAGTTCACGCAAACTAGGACTCAAACGTGGATGACGCCCTGGAGGAAGCTATACCTGGAGAATATAAAACTCCACAAAATTTCCAACTGGGTTGAGCATGAAGCTTTTAACCCAAAATTCACTGCCACATTTGCATTGGATCCCAGCGCTTTTTAGGAAAAATTAAATCTGACCTAATAAATAAGAGTCACCATATCACTTCGTGCAAATACACCATGGATACTGACACGATCAGATGCACCCTGGTGGAACTTGACCACCTTGAACTAAATACCTTAAAAACCAGATACAGCCTGAACTAGGGGCACAAATGGGCGGCCTTCCCGCCCGCCTTAACGCCCTCATCCACGAACACCAACACAGAATCAAAGCATCATGGAAAGGTAAGCACCTTAGAGAAGAAAAGCAAGCTTGGCATTCTTCTTCTGCCTATACCACCCCTCAAGATGCTTGCCCTAGTGCACAAAGGTCCACAAAGCTGACGGAACTGTGGCAACTGACCGAACAGAGGTCAAGGTGGAAATCTACTGCTATTACACTAAACTTTTTAGTTATATCCCACCTGACCCCCAAAATTTAAAAATACACTCTACCAGAATACAGAATGCACCTCCAGACTATAGTCTCATAAACCTGATAACGCAGGAGGAGCTCTGGAATACAGTCCGCAGTGCACCACATAGGAAATGCCATGGCCCTGATGGGTTACCCTACAAATTTTATAAAAAATACTTTAAACAGTTCGCCCCCTCCTCCTAGCATCTATGAACCAGTGCTTTCTGGAGACCTGTCTCCTCCCAGGAGGCCAGGACTCCTATGTCATTACCCTATTCAAAAAGGGCTGTATACTGGACCTGGACAACTGGCGCCCAATGCGCTCTCAAATACTGACACTAAACTACTCACAAAATTTCTAGCTATAAGACTGGGATCATTAACCTCAAAAGCCCTAACACCCAACCAATTTGGTTTTACACCTGGGCGCTCCGTCTGGACTAACATACACTCTATCGCCAATGTGTGCCATTCCAAAGCGATGGGTGCCCTGGCATTCCTTAACTAGGCGAAGGCATATGATTGCGTTAGCTGGCCATACTTAAAAGAGTGCCTACATGGTTTTAACCTCCCAGCCAGATTCATCAACTGGGTAATGCTCCTCACAGAATCCGCATCAATGGCGGTATGTGGCCCTGGCTTCCTGACTGACAGGATCACCCCACGCAAAGGGCTCAAGAAAGAGGACCCCTCAGCCCGCTACTGTACAACTTCATCTCTAACCCACTCCTACGTGTTGCCAACTCACGCCTCAGGGGCATAACTGCGCTAGGCAAGCCCCCAGTCAAAATACTAGCCTCTGAAGATGAATGTATTACAGGTAGAGCTGACAACAGTGACACCTGAAAGCTGGAGCCACCCTAGAGGAATAACTCCACGGTGAGTAGCGCATCCCTTAATAAATGGAAAACCGAAATCATCCACCTTGGCAAATACAACACCAAATGGACCACATCCCCCACCACATACAACCCAAGGCGCAAAATCTTACTCGCCCTACCCTTTTCATTACCCCCCACCACCACCCCATTCCGCCACCTAGGGATGTGGTTGGGAACAGGGTGTAATTAAATGAGATGATCAAAAATAACCTGCTACAACGGATATCCAACAACATCGCCTCCCTCAAGGGTAGATCCTCAGGGAAAATGGGTGAGTGGCAGTTGCCAATATGCTCATCCTCCTGATGCTGTTGTTTCCCACACATGCAATCCCCTTCTCCCCCACCTTTATAATGTTAATCAGTGCACTCATCCAGGGCTGGCTGTGGCCTGGATCCCGCCCACCAGTCCGGGTTGAAATGCTGTATGGCCCACTCTCCAGCAGAGGCATGGGCTTGATAGATTTCGAGAGTCATGCCAACCACAACCTGGGCACCTGGATAGAGGAAGTGCTTACCCTGGACCCCCCACAACAACACTGGTCCAGGGCAGCGAGGGCCAACTTCGCGCAAGAGCTCAAAATACCTAACCCATACCACCCTTTCAGCTTACTAACATACCTCGCTAACTGCCTCAATTCAACAGGCCCACACGGAACCCCCCTCACTTTAAGCGCCTCCTCCAAACCATCCGCCGCATGGGGGTGGACTGCCACTACCACTGGTACATTGGAGGAAGGGGACGACTCAGACCCCACTTTGCATTATGAAAGCCAGAAGACCACCACCACAAAGATATACTCACCATGCCCCTTCCATCGCCAGAGTTGACTTCTTAGCTTTGGATATCCCCTATGACCTAGCCACACAAAAGGCAATATGGAGGATGACGCACCGTCCACTCCTCCAGCTGAGAGTAAGGGCCAATACTTGGCGCTGCCTAAGAAGGACCTAAAACAGTGGACTTCACCCACTCCCTCCACGAAATCTGCGCAGTATATGGAGGAGAGGGCTCCCTATACCACCGCCTAGAAACCTTCCCCCGTCCAAAGCCATATGGTGAGAAGTCGCACGCCTGCTCAAGATCCAAGATGGCCAGGACTTCTCCATCTCGAAGAGCCTTCTCGCATCCAACTTAAATCCCCAATCCTGACCACCCTGAGCTCCTTATTGATACCCATTGCAATGTGGTTGATCCACACTATTGCCTTGGATGCGTTCAAGGGCACGGTCCCTACCATCCATAGGTTATCAATAGGTTCCACGTCCACCTACTGGAGCATTTCCAAGCCTGGGTCTATGGGTATATGAGGCCAAGGCAACAGAGACTCATAAGCTCATGGTTCCCGCTCTGGTTCAAACACGGACCCCTACCTTCACGCCTGCTTCATAGTGGGGGCAACCCCCTTGGAGTAGAGCATTAATCCCCCCCCAATAACTGGCGTTCCCAGCTAGCAACTGGGGTAACTTGTGTACCCTGAGGTGCCCAATCATATCTAATCATTGCTTCTCTTCCCTCCCCTACCTATTCCACTCACATATCGGTAATGCCCGTCCCCTGGTCAGCTTGACTCAGTTACATAAAAAAGAAAGGACATGTGACGTGAAATTTGTCCTGTTGTCCATAAGATAAATTTCAGACAGCCATGTTATTTTATGATGAACTCCATAATGAGCTTAGCATCGGTTACAGCTTCTAAGCCCCTGATTGCTCTTGCTTCCACCCACCTGGTCAAGTGATCTATGGATACAAGTATCTTTGGAGTGATTCACACCTGTTGGCAGAGGGCTCACCGCATCAAGGTAAACAGTGTACCACGCAAAACGGGGCTTAATCAGATGATATTAAAATTTCTTGTGGAAAGGTTCTCCACTTGACACTGATGACAACAAGTGCCCATCAGGCACATCGTAGTGCATGTATCCTAATAGTAATTTGTTTGAAAAAACTCCAATGTCTTTCTCAACCACCATGACCTACCGCCCTGTGTGAATTCAATATAATATCTGTACTGGCGGAGGGTTTCTGGAAGCTTAAGGTTAATTTTCCATTCTCTTTTAGAGCTCCCTATTATGCAAGAAAGGTCGCAGCAAAGCCATTTAGCAATTTGATCACCTGTGGCGGCTCATTGTGGTAATGGTCCATAATCATCTTCTCATACATTATGTCAGCCAAATCTGCCATAATGGTGACTGTTAGTAATTGTGAGAGACATTCCACATTCTGGTTTTTTGCCCCCGGACAGATTTAAATCTCAAAATCATATTCTTGCTGCTTCAGGGCCCATCGCCAAAGCATCCCTTCAGGTTTTGCAAGTTCTAAAGCCACTTTGAATCTCTAATTTTTGGAGGTAGACCCATAACTGTTTATATTCATATATCAATAGAAAGCACTCATGTTTAGTCACAGTGTAATTACGTTCAGGGAAAAGTTAAGCTTTGGCTACAATACACAATAGGATGCTCTACATCTTTAACGTCTTTTTAGATAATATTACTCCTACAAAGGAAAAAGATTATCCATTTGCATGATATGGACCTCTCAAAATTAAAGTATTGCAGATGGGTGCATTAGGCAACGTGGTTTGTAAGACATCAAAAGCGTTTTAACAATGGTCATTCCACTAAAAGGTAGTTTTTTCTTTAATAACTCAAAGTGTGGGGCTCTAACACAACTGATGTTGGGAATGAACCGCCAGTAGTAACTGACCTTCTCCAAAAACTCTTGGATATCTCACTAATTACCTGGTGTGGTCCACTTATTTATAGGTTTCCCCTTTGCTGGCTGAGGAAAAATCCCTTTTAAGTCTACCACGAACCCAAGGTTCTAATAGCTTCTTAAAAATGTCACTATGGCTTATCTTTTAAACTGTTTTCAGCCAATCTGCGGAACACTTGTTCTGTGTGATCAAGATGTTTCATAAATTTCTGATATAACACATGAATATCATCAAAGTAGACTAGAACTCAAGGAAGCTTAGTCACATAATATAGTGTCCATAGCCTTCTGGAACTAGAATGGGGCGATGTACAAACCCTGTGGCAACATGTAAACTAGAATATCCCCTTGAGGTGATTATGGTGCACTTCTCTTGTTCTGCCGCCAATAACTCGATTTTACAATACACCAATATCAAGTTCATAACAGAGAAATCGTTGGCACCAACCAGCTGATCATAAGCATTGTTGAAAGTCAGAAGTGGGTGTGAGAATTTTTATAATATTGTTAATCTTCCAGTAGTTGATTACTACTTTGTTGGTGTCATACCTTTTTTAAATTATCACCAGTGAGCCCAAGGAATCTTTGACAGCTTTAACATTCTCTGTTCAACCAATTTATTTATCTCCTCAGATAAATTTTTTTTTCTGCCTTTAACTGACAAATAGGCTGTAACTAAATTGGGAGGATGATCTCCTGTGTCCAACCAAATAAACAATTCCGTATGCACATCCCAAATTGTGGTCATTAGATGCAAAAATGTCTTATTATTTTATTCAAATATATCCATCACCCTGTCCTTCAAGTCCTTGGGCAAGCAAGTTAGAGCCTCAGAGGAACCACAAATTGTATTATGGGTAAGGGTTTTAAAGGTAACTTAAGTCTTTCCAAGAACTAAAGTCATTTTTAGTGGACCTTATAAATAGGAATCAGATGCAGATAAACCACCACTTAGTGCTTTTAAACCTTCATTGACTCCTTTTGCAGTTTCGCCATCAACATCTTAATTTCCCCCGCCATGGTAACAGGAGCTCAGGAGCCACATGAGGTTCTAGCCTCAAACACTAGTATGGCCCCATAATTTCCCTATATAGTCCTTCAGTGATGTCTAGTTTGAGCTTCATCTCTTTTTAACCTGATGTTCAAATGCATAATTAAAGCACTTGCATCCCATAAAGAGAACAATTGTACTTGTAAATCTGGTTAGGAAGACTTGGGTCCTTCACTTCATCTGCTGTTATTGTACAGAATCACACCATCACTATATGCGAGATTAATTTGACTGGAGTGGATTAGGTCTTCCAGGAATACATTGAAGGTAAAATATAAGGGGATTTGTTGTCCCAGAATATTAGATGTTCCCTCCGCCATATCAATCACTGCCCTGAATCGCCGCACGAATGCGTCCCCAATCAGGTGTTGTAGTGATTTTAGGCAAACCACTACCTGATCAGATGTCACTACTGAACCAAACCTCAGAGGCAATGCACTATAAGCACCCTCCAATCTGTGCTCAGTGCCCCTGCGGTCCCCTACAGTACTAGGTGTTCCACATCAGGCTTCAGTTAAAGCCTAGCCATGAGCTTGATGGATTAAATATTGATTGGAGTGCCAGTATCTATGTTCGCCAAGTTTTTGTATTACTCACAAAGTTATCACAGTATGTACACTCCATATAAGTGGAACCATTGGTGATTATTAATGGACATACAAGGGTTTATGATAATATTAAAAAGTGGTAATACTAGAGCCAAAATGATGTACTCTTGGGCAATTTCTCTATTGGATTTGTCACGTTCACCCTTTCTAAGGTTTCAACATATGTTGAAGGTCCAACTTTGACTGTACAATTCCGCTAAAGGATTTGCCATGAAAGCATTTTTTCACATCTTGGCAGAACTCCAAGCCTGGGTTATTGAGGTCTCTCCCTCAGTTTGAGATCAAGATATTATAGGTATTTGTTGATATAATAAATCATCAGGGCAAGTACTAGGACCAGCACAAGCGACTTGGAGTAATCATTAGGGACAAATAAATTTGGATTAGCAGAAGTAGAGCGTTCCATCACTTCTCTGCTTGACCTTTTCCATGTTCAATAAGGGCAGCCAGTGCTGCATGGGCATTCAGTATGCCCAAACAGATAGCCACATAATGGCCTCTTTGGCCGCATGAGAAACAAGCATTAGTAAATGACCTTAATCTCTATATCAACCCAAAAGTCCATTTTTGAATTATATGATGGATTGTAATTCGGCCTAGGATGAGCTGGTTGAGAATAATGAGGATGAAAAGGCCTTTCCAGAGCGTTATATGGAAGAGTATTAGAAAACAATTATAGCCAAATCGTTGTTGTCCATTCTCCAACGATAATTTGTTAGCAAAGCAGAGCTTTCTGTTCCACATTGGGAGCAATAAAAGTGACATATAGAAGGCGTAAATGACTGAAATTTTATTTATCTCCACGTCATTTTAAACAATGTAGGATATAGTATAATACAGTTAAAAATATGGCTTAAAAGCCAACAGCATTGTATACCACCTCCTCATTAGGTATGTTATTCGCTCCCAGCAACACATGAGCCTCATCCATGAACCACTCAGCGAACTCCTTTAAGGACTCATTCCTTTTATGAATTTATTGTCAAAAACTCTACCTTGCGCCGCTCCATATCGCCACACCCCAAGAAAAATGGATCACGGTCTCCTTCACCTCTTGATACTTTACAGTACTATCTTAGGATAACATATGACATGGTTGGCGCTCTCTAAATTTAGAGTGAAAACAATAGTTTAGCTTTTCACCAATTGGAAGCCACTTCTACCGCAAATTTGAACCGCTTTGAGAATATGGTATGTTTCTATCACAGTTGAATGGGGGCCGCTTGTCAAAGAAAACCCCTCCATTTTCAGCACTACTAATCCATTTACGCTTAGCACAGTATATCCACTCTGTAGTGTCATCCAAGTGGTCAGCAAGTTTGGTGGCTTAGAAGACCACCAGAGCATTTGGTGAAAGGCTTGTTGAACTGATTGGTTATACTTTTATTCTCTTAGAAAAGCATTTTTTGAGCATGGAGTAGTGTATCCTAGGCAATTTTCTTTTCCAAATATAAAATAAACTCACCATCTAGTACTAAAAAATATTAAAATAAACTCAATAAAATGGGCATTACTTTATCAAGGGGAATTGGTGGCGCTATTGCTTTTAGTTATGAAACTTTCTAATAAGTTGATTAATGGGCCCACTGTAGTGAGCACAACTATTAACTTTATGCGATTTTAGGTTAAAGAAGCTGTTCTATCTGCACAAGGTAAAACCCACTTAGCAATGAAAGAGCGATATGCTGATTGCTGATCCTTGATAAATAACAATAATGCACTAATAAGGAGCTATTTTCCCCCTTAAACCAGGTTATTTAACTTATATAATAACAGACATAATTCATTAAACCCTTTCCTACTTTCTTATCTCTCTAAAAAGCTCCCCCTTCTTGTTCTCACTCTCAACCCTTAGTCCTTACTATTCCTAGATGGTTTCAATCCTTCCTCTTAGTAATTCTTTATTTGATACAATTTCATAAAGTTCATTCTATCATCAGCATTGGCAGAATTCCCTCAATTTGCTGAACCATTTTTACTTTAATCGATTTGCTTCACATTGACATACTCCACCGCTCAATCTGAAGGAGCGCCATTGACTCATAATTATGATATGCCAGATATGTAACTTATTGTTCAGTCATATCAATTTTATAAGAACGGGTGATGATGTTTCTGGCGAATAATAAATAAATCAAACCTATATTTGAAACTAATCCTAAAATAATATATATGGTTCACCAGTAACTGAAGTCTGAGGATGATCTGAAGCTAATAAAAAATATAATAGACATTGGAAATGATGGTAAAAGGTCTAATGCCAGGGCAGAGTGTAGCGCAGCATAAGAAAGAGAGAGTGTTTGACTAGATGATCCAGCAATGTGTCAATAGGTCGAGGATGTGTGCAGTATTTGCAATGAGTATTAAAACCTGGTGCTTCCCTTTCAAAAGTTATCTGCCTTTGCCTATTATCCCTTCCTAATCTAAGTTTTGTTTATTTTGTTGGTTAAGGTTTAGGCTGGGAGATCCCCACATGGCTTGAGTGACTCGCCTAGGGGTCAGCCAGCGCTGCTGGCCCACTGCCTTAGGCAAAATGGCAAGGGTCAACCAGTCTTCATACTGGTAGGCCTGACAACTAACAGAGCCCATTGTTACCAAAGAAGTCGATTTTTTGACACTATGAATCTCTAGTATCCCAATATGCTTCATCATTATTGCCATATCCTCTTGAATCATGTGGAAATAATTCCTGTCCATATAATTTACATTTCTTGGAAAAAAATTACTTGATTAACTCGCTCTCCTTTCACTTCAAGGAAAGCTTCCTTCAAAGGTCATTATTGACTATTCTGACTTGCTCAACCTCTTTCTCACTTTTGTCACCCATTACTCCAAGGCATTGAGAAAGCTCTGTGCTACCAGCTCAACACATTCTGATTGATGGTCTCAAACTCCATCCAGAGGGCTGTGAAATTTATATGACTTGATGATAAGCCTAAAAATTTGATGGCGTACCATTGTTTATCCTTCAAGATAAAGTTTAGAGCATTTAGTAATTTAACATGATTTGATATGGGTCAACACTAAGCAATTCAACCTTGGCTATATTGTGAGAATTCTAATGGAACTTCTCAATGATGAATCAATTATGTGGGAAATTGGAGAAGCTGAGCTGTTGCTTGGATGGGCCAAAGAGTTGATAAAGATATGAGTGAAAGTGGTAAATGAAGACATTCTTTCCTTAGTCAATAACATGTAACATATTCTATGCAAAATTAAAAAGATTAGAATAAAAGTGGACTCTGCCGTTAGGTAAACAGTTTAGCGTTCATTGAAGCCTTTGGCTTCATTTTATAATTTCTATGCTTGTTTAAAGTATGATAATTGTCATCTTGACTTTCCATTGCATCAGTGAGAAACTTTCCTGTGCAACCCTTCAGCGTATTGAACCTTTTACACTAGATTATACAACTGTGGTGCTCACTACAGGGGCTTGGTGATCAAAATAAATAGTAAACAAGATATCTAAATTATGGCAAAATTTGTCAGCATAAATAATCAATAATCCCAGACTACTATTCTGCACTGTATTCTAAATTTAAAATTGCTTCAATATGATATAAGAACCCAAGACGAGCTCCTTCATATATGTAAAGTTGCGATGATCAGTTTAAAGAAGTGTGAAGTCAACTATGTACCTTTTAACGAGCAGAAGAGACAAATATCAGACCGCCTTAATGTACTGTTGAGTGGCTAGACTTCGTTGAGCAGAAACTAAAGGTTACCATTTTCTCCTAAATTCCTGGTAGGAAACCAAAGAAAAAATAGGGGATGATAGTGAAGGACAGAAGCATTTCCAAGTGCAGAGGGCCAAGCTACTTCCAATACGGTGAACTTGCTGAGTTCCTTTAATCACTCCATATCCTCCCCTCTCTGTAAGGAAGTCATCTCCACGAGCAGTGCCCCAGTTTTCCTAAGAGCTCATAGCTTTAAACAAGGCAAGGATATATGCATTAAAAAGTTGTCACCGTTCATTCAGTGATAGAATTAAGCATGGGTATTTTATACTGTATAATCACTGTGGAGGGAGAAAAACCAGTCCACTGTAAGGCTAAGTTGCAGATATTTATCCTAGATGTTGAGAGCGCTGACCAAGGTATCTGCTATCTGAAAGATATTATGGTACATTACCAAGAAGTGAAGGATACCATGCTGAGCTTGTTCTGGGGCATAGAAAAAATGTCCCATAAAAAAGGCTGTTTTAAATGATGGTGTTCCAACGTAATGAGACCCTGATGGCATTCATTGATTTGTTAAATTCTGAAGTGCGCGTTTTAGTAGAAATGGGAATGCTATCTGAGGCATACTTAGGATTTGCAATGACCTCAGTGGTAAAACCAAACCAAGAGCTATTCTATGGAATGGCTCTCGTCTTTCAAAGTGATGTTCCTTTGAGCAGATTGTCATTTACTTGCGCCACAAAAGGCTACTTTTAGCTACTTACCCTTGAACAGAAGCCTGCAATAGCCCTCATGGGCCCTCCTTCCTTGAGTGGCCCAATTCAGACATTGGTTAGTTCGCCAAACAATCCCCAACAGTCCTATAACCTTTATGTCTCAACCTTGGACAATTACAACCCTTCGCATAATCCTCAGTCTGACCATTCTATTGATACTAGTGGCAAGAACCTTCTGGAGTAGCCTGGTATGCCTGAAGTCATACAGGAAAAATTGCGTTCATCTGCCTTAATAAGTGTCAATTTCATGTTGTGCAGATGAGCAGTACAAGCAGGGAAAAGACCAAGTGGAGTAGAGGAGTAACCCTCTATTTATGCTATCTAATTTAAATCAGTACCAGTTTGATCATAATTATTTTGCTTTCTGCTGAGGACCCCCAAAAGAACGACGTGCTATTATATCAGCAACTGGCCAATGACGTACATGTACTGATGCATACTCGAGAAACAGAGGCCGCCTTTCTGGAAAATCATCAAGAAACTCTGAATCCTTACGCCTGTCAAATCTTAGAGCAAGCCACCTCTGATGAAACTCAACCCTTGTTGGATGTGCCTTCGCAGAAAGGGATAAATCTCACTTTTCCAGTAAATTAGATTACCAAAAAATACCACAAGGTCTAATGTGGGTAATATATGGTTCCATGAAAAGAGGGATTCCCTGGACGTTCACGTACTAAATAACCAAAATTTTGCTTACATTAAATGTATGCATTATGAAAGTTTTGTTGCAAAAACAAAGTCATTCAATTATAGTCACTGGCGCGCACAGTTAATATAGTGTCAACAAGGTTGGTTCTAAGCTACCTCTAAACCTGACGTGAAGCACTGGTTGATGTATGGGACCACTGGGGCGGAATGCACTCTATCAGAAGGGGCGTATAGTGCGCTGCCTTTGAGCTTTGGTTTAGTTCTGTCTCAGCACCAGCGATTGTGTTGCCTAACGTTAAACCATGACATGCTGATAGGATCAGCCTTCATGCGCCCTTTTTGGTGTGGTAGTTGATATAGCTGAGGAGGCCTTCAAATATTGGGCCAGCGGATTCCAGTTTACTTTACTTCTGGTGGTGTATCTAAGGATTCAAACCACTTAGGACAGGTTAACTTCATTTTCAGTGAAATTATAGCCCCTGTAAGCTATCAGCGCTTAGAAATAAAATCAGTGTTATCCCTCGACAAATATATGAGTTTTAGGGGCTGTCACTCCAATATGCTGCCACCATTTTGATCCATTTGGCCTCCAAGTTATACTGGGCTCAGAGCTTGAAATTGAGAGATCAAACCGGCTTTTATGGGGACATTCTTAGCCCTTATCAGCAATCACGCCTATAGCCCATGTGGCATCAAGCCTCATATTACTTGGACATATGAAAAAGTGTTTCCAGCAATTATACAAAAAATGACTACTGAGAGTCCAAGACACCAGGTGTTAGCATATCAGCATTTGACCCCATTGATGAGGTCCTACGCTTCCATGACTTTTGTTTTCTAATTGTATTTGATCTTCACATTAGGTTTCAGGATGGCGTAATGGTTGTTGTTCCACTATAATCTTTATTAGGGTTATCAGAAGAGCATAAGAATCAAATGATAACTTTTTTTGAAAATATCAGCAAATCGTCACAGCTTATAATCAAAATCTGGGATGTGCTCATGGCGTCGTTTATTTGGTAGAAACTAGGTGCCACCCTCCTAATTGGTCTCAGTCAATACGCCACTTGTGGGCTGCAAAAGAGTTAGTTTCTGACAAAATAGGGAAGTTGTTGAGGCAGAGAATGCTAGAGCCATCTAAGAGTCCTTGGGCTTCACCCATATAAATTGTTAAAAATAATGACGGCACTAACTGGGTAGTAATTGACTATATTAAGCTGACATATCACTAAAAATCTCATATTAGCTACCCAGAATCAATGATGCTTTAGATTTTCTGAGAGGTGCTCACTATTTATCATCCATGGACCTGATTTTGGGTTCTAGCAGATCGAGTTTCCCGTGGCAGAAAAAGAAAAGTGTGCTATTAACACATCAAAAGGGCGATTTCAGCCCATCTGTATGCTACTTGGGCTGTGTAACGCCCTGAATAAGCTCCAGAAAACTATGGACACTATTTTAGGTGATCTCAAGCTAACATTTGTCCTGGTTTATCTTTATGACATTATCATCTTTTCGCATAAGTTTTTGAAGCATATTAATCATATGGAGGAGGTAATCTACTGGCTTGCAAAGAACAACATCAAAATTAAGCCCCCACAGATGCCACTTCCTTAAAGGCCAAATAGTTTATATTAACTTTATGGTAGACTCTAGGGGACTCAAATCAAAACCACCTAATATGGAAGCCATCTAAAAAATGACTCCTCCCAGTTTAAAGAAGAATATACAAGTGTTTTAAAGCATGGTCCAGTATCACCAACATTTATTCCCATCTTAAGCTGTTTAGGAGCTCCAATCTTCAAGATCATGTGAGAATGCACTACATTTGAATGGATGGAACTGCGTCTGAGTGCCTACAATACTCTCCAGATGGCATATATTAGTGCCTCAGTGTTGTGATAATTAAACTTCTATAAAGATTTTATCATCTATATGGACGCTTCCTTATCCATCAGTTAGTGCTATTGTCTCAGCAGGATGAAGAGGAGGTGAAGCACCCCTTCGCATACTGCTTAAAATTTTTAATTGCCAAAAGAAAAAGTACACTGAGGCGGAGCAGGAGCTTATAGCTGGAATCTATGCTTATAAGAAGTTTCTGATTTCACCTAATAATAAACTTTAAAGTCGTGATAAGTTTTGTTGCATTGTTTACAGAATCTACAAGAGCCGGAGGGACGCCTTCCATGATGAGCTCTCAAATTTCAAGCTTAACAATTCTTATAATACTTCACTGTCCTGGAATAAAGCATCGGCATGCTGACTGCTTATCTTGGCTACCAATGATTGCTATAACAGCGAATCTGGGTGATTAACTGCATGAAAAAATAGTCAGTGGAAAATACGCTGACTAACCACCTCATGTTATCTGGGCACTAGACAGGAGTGTGGCTGGTACAATTTGTAAAGATGGTGAGTTATAAAAGCAGATTGGTAATGATACTATAATTTTTCAGAAACCCACTGACCAACCTGCCATTATTTAGTGTACACGCAAGGCAGTAGGTCATAAAGAGGGCTAAACAAAACATTAGAGTTCTTTTGACCGTGATATTATTGGAGAGAATATGTACTTTGACATAATGAAGTGACTTCTTGTTGCCATTAATGTCATAAAGTGAAGCCCTTCTGTTAAAAGACCTCCTATCAGTTTGAAAAGTCCGGTTTGCGTAGCACATGGTGTCCATCGATGTCTTGGGCCCTTAACAATAGGCACGTCGCTCCAAGTACATTTTGGATTTAATAGACTGTTTGACCAGGTAGGTAAGGGCTCTGATGATATGAGATTTAGGTCAGTTACTATTGCCAAGTTCAGAACGGAGTGCACAATTCAGTGGCATTTTTAAACAGTTTATACTTAATGACAACGGAATTTACTTCAATTTTGCACATTCCCCCATAAGTTAAATGAATTAATAGCCATCCACGGGGCTCTAAAAACCCCGTATAATCATGAATCTCCTGAAATGTTAAAAACGGGTTATTGGAGCGGTGGAAAATATACTCAGGTGTTGGTGACAAATAGACTAATGGACTGGAGCACTCTCTCTCCAACGTAGTCTTTGCATATAACATTAGTTATCTCTCTGTGATGGGAAGTAGTCCTTTTCTGTTTCTTTATGGAAGGCACTCAGATCTAGTTGAACAACTTTATTCTTGTTTTTAAGACACCAGAGGAATAGATCTGCAAAGTTATTTGATGACCTTTAACATCAACGCTAATCAAGCTCAAGTCTTTAAAGTACTTAAAAAGCCTACTTATAAATCATAAATTATGCTTTTAATCAACTGATGCACAAGAGATTTGACCGTTTGCAATAATATAAATTGTCCTGTTCCACTATCAGTACGGGCTTGGATAGAGGAATAAGTTAGCTAGTATATGGAACTCCCTTTTATGGTAACAGAAAAAATGGTGCCAATGCCTAAATCATCGAGTACCCAATGAGTGGTCAGATTATTAATAAAGTGCCTGCTAAGTTCCTTATTGCTTATAATCAAAAGCGTTTATGAGAAATTTAAATAAATAGATACATAACTTTAGAAAAAGAAAAGGAAAAATAGCAAATAAATAATAAATAATAACAGATAAAAAATTAGAATGTATAATTTAAGATAAAGATGTCTTTATAGAAAGTAGAGCAAAAAATGGACCATTGATAAGGTGCACCAAGATCACTTCACCGCCTCTGTTTTTTGCTGCGGGACTTGTGCTTTAATTGGTGGGAGCCATTATCTTTTTCTTCTGGCATTTAATAGGCGGCTTAGATTTGCTAGGTCCTATGAGGATTGGTGGTATAGAGGAGGTTGTGCAATCTGAGGTGAAGGAGTTTGTACCAGTTTGGTGGATGATGAACCAACAGACTAAGGAGAGGTCGTTGTAAATGAACTGTGAGGGGGAGTGGGACAAGGCACCCAAGGTAAGATTCAAGAGATATTGAAACTTGACTAGGTGATTAAAGTTGTCAGACATTTGCCCTCATAGCTACAAGATAAGAATGTTGTGGGTCATAATCTACCAAAAAGGGAAAAATGTTGTACATTTAAAAGTACATGACTTTAGATACGATCAATTTTAAAAATGAAAAAATAAACCAAAGGACCTTGACCTACTCTCAGTGGAACCCCACAAAATGAGGTAAAATGATTCCAAAGACTCCACAGGCAATAAGAACAAGATCAAGAAGTCAGATTTCTCTGACCATGTGGTGGACCCTAGGATGTCCATCAGATGATTCTTCCCCAGCTGAAACCAGGTCCATTCAAGCACCAACGTGGGGACCACCCCTTTTATATCATGGTGGGGATCCCCAAGGTGCAATATTTTTAGCTAATGGGGATTAGAAAATATATTAAATCGTTACCCCATGGGTATATATTGCATACCACTAATTCCCCGCCCATCATTTAGCTAAATTAAAGCGAGTTTCCAAGCTCTGATAGGTTGAACTTTATATTCCCTATTCATACTGTAACAAGCCTTCCTGAACTTAATAATAAATTCCCTTTGACCCTCAATAACATTTTAAATACTAAATGGTTGGCTATTAGGCGGGTTCGTTTTTTCTCTTGTCCCCTACAGCGCTTAATAAAAACTTTAAAAACCCCATATTTCTAAGATTTTGAAGTTTGGTTATTTTTTTAATTTAGTGGTATTAATCCACAATTGTTGGATTTCAAAAAAATAAGAACCAAGCGATCATCTCCTGCGCCCAAAACCTTTAGAAGTGAACGCACTCCTGGACCACCAAGAGCGAGGCCTGTAACTACCTCTGCTGGTGGTAATGTGATAATAAAGAGTACATGATGAATGGGGATTTAACTGGAGCGGACAGAAAATGAGGGTATGTGCCCCAGCCTAAGGGAAAAGGACGCGATAAGCGCTAGACAATCCATGAGGAAATCATCCAGGCTGGGATAGGCGTTCAGGAAGGAGTGGAAACTAGTTATGTTTTATGATAGGCCAACTCTTATGCCTCAGATGGTGTTTCTTCACTAAGCCTAACTACCCCGTTGGGGAAAGAAAACCATGTTCCTAAGGAGCACCATTTATGAGGAGGTACATTACTGGTCATTGGCGTCCAGAGCTTCAAATGCAACAAGAAAACCAGAATGCATGTGGTTCAACTGGTTATTCTAGAAGTTTACCTCAGCGAGAGAAAATTTGTTGGAGCAAAAGGAAAGAACCTTGACCTCTGTCTAGCACCCATTGCATGAAGCATAACATCAGGAAGTCTGGTAAGACTGCAGGATGATGTTCGTGATAGGTGGAATCAATAATTGACTGAAGTTGTCTGCTAGGAGCTGTGTCACTTCATTAAATGAAGGGCCTCTCCTCCGCTCTCCACCCCAGTGAAACTGCACCACAAGTACCAAAGGGTATGTTCAAAGACATCAAATGGCAACGCTCTTGGAGAGGAGCTCCTCCTGGGCCGAGACAGTCACAGAATCTACCTCTGGCACCCCTTGTAGCTCGGGTAATTGGGAATCAGGGTAGTTGAATTTATGCTGGTTCACCCACATTGACAGCGTACCATACTCAAAGGGATCCACCAATGCTCAAGGGCTCAGTTGCCTTTATGATTCAGAAAAGACCATTAATGTTTAAGGAAACGGTACTGAGGACTTATTGTCCAGTCAGTGGGGGTAGTGTTATTAAAATTTATATGAATAGATGATAAACCTAAACTTTTTTTCTAAGAAACTTTTCTCTCTCGTTGCAATCACTTTTGCAACTTATTCAATTCAAGTCTGAATTTAGTTTGATAATCTCACAGAGGAGATTAGTCTGCGCAAATGTCAGGGAGCAGTTGGGCAAGTAAGGTAAAAGGCACAGGTGGTAGGCCCATGACTTCCAACATTTGAAAACGTCTCAGAGAAACTGGCGGATTAGATAAAAATAAAAAACTGGCAGTTACTATTTACCCGGAAATCCTCACTTGGCAGGCGCGATGCAACCTTTACATCAACACGCCACGCTCTCAACCACTCTCATCAGTGGAATATGGGGTCCAGGTGTTCCTGGACATTCAACAAACAGCGTTGTGGGAAAAATTTTGTGGGGATGTGCACACTCATTTCCTGAACGCGGTGTACATTGCACCTCACTCCTTGTCACATGGTTTGCTGGATCTTGGTTTTGAAAACAAGGAGGCAGCAGATGAAGCTGCTGTGTTGCATATTGTGATTGACCTCCTGGAAGGGCAGCAAGTCATCAAAACCAAGCGCACCAGATGGACAAAATCCAACCAAATTTTCCTCACATTCAACTTTTTGCCCACTACAGTTAAGCGTGCCGTTCTGGAGCAGCATCTGAAAGCTGGTCTCACTGTATACGGCGAAATACAATCCCTCAAGATGCAACACTTTATGCTGATGCCACACCTGTGCACCGGCAAAGACATTGCAGTTCTGACCCCAACTGAGGAGATCACGAAGGCTCTAACCCAGATCCCGCACTCCACTTTTATTAAAATCGAAGAGCATACCACCCACCCTTTCTGGGTAACTGTAGACAGCGCACCCCCATCTGCGCCCACTGTGACACGTTCAGCCATAAGGCACACACATGCCCCACCAAGGAGGGCATCACATTCCAAGAGCACCCCTCAGCGGCCATGACCAATGGGGAGGCTCAATATGATTAATCACCAATACCAAAAAGGCCTTCCCGAGGGGAACACAAGGCTGCTACTTATTAGTAAAGCCTGTCTCCCCTCAAGAGCGAAAAGAAGGCCAAGCAGGCCCACAGGGCTGCAGCCAAGGAAGCGGCCAAGGTCGCCTCCGCTATCCCACACTCCCAAAGCCAGGAGGACATTAAAACCTTTGCGGTGGAAGCATCTCGGGAATCCCTCAAGCAATAAGATTGGGATGCCCAAGCTGATTGGGCCGCCCAATCTGAGGATCTGATGGGTGACTCGATCTCACCCAACCTTTGCAACCAAGCCCTGATTGGAACTTATTTGGTCTCCAACCTACCTGAAATTTTTTTTGACCCAAACGTTGGTGCACTGAACTTGTCCACACTGCAAAAATTTTGTTCAACAGCGGGGAAATCAAAAGCAAAGGCAAAAGCCAACGCGAACCTGTCTGCTAAAATTAACACGATCTTCTGATAGCGTTGCTGCAAACACCTGTGCCACCATGAAGGCCCATGGGGATCCAGAGGAGGCTGGTGGGCCCGGGTGCCCACCCCTTGCACCTAAGGTGCAATGGGGGAAGCCTTCACTTTAGGGATGTTGAATATCACCGGACTCAAGGCCTCGCCATCTCAGGCTAGGAAACTGAGTTTTTTACAAAAAAAATTATCCATGGACATCCTGGCCATCCAGGAGTCCCACTGTCCATGAGGTTCAGAGGACGCTTGGAAAAACATACTCCTCCTTCCCTATCCTTCTGGTCTGAGCACTATGGGGTGCTTGTTCAGAAAAACAATTTTTTTAAATTTTTTTATCTGAATCCTTCCTCTATGACTGGGTCCTCATTGTCACATTTTTGTGGGCCAACGTGGCGCATGCTATTGTCAACATCTATGCCCCGACCTGTGCTTGAGAGCATCAGGAATTTTTCTCGTCAGTCAAATCCCTTCTGTTACCCCCTGAACCTTTTGTAGTTGGCGATATGAACTGTTAGTTAAACACATGCATGGACCATTGGCCTTCCTCATCCCACACCCCCAGGGTCACATAGAACTTCGCGTTCTAAAGGCTACCCTTAGGTTGTTAGATGCACTGCTGATGCAAGCTCCACTGCTCAAGAACATGACGCGCCCCCACGTCCACAACGGCCAATTAGAGACATGTCATGCATTGACCTCATCCTCACACCGGTGAAATTTTGATCCCATATTTCCCACTTCCACACATCAAAAATCAATTTCTCCAACCACCGGCTGGTCTCTTTAACCTACCACTTACCTGTCACAGTGGCTAGGGCTCCACATTGGTGCAAACTTTACCCACCTAAACTCGCGTCACCAGGATTTTCCACATGGGTGGAATCAGTGACTTTGGTAAAAGATTTTATTACACCATTTTGCGCGGACCCAATTTCAACATGGTCAGCCTTCAAAGCGGATACCATCCTCCACACTCGCCATCTCTCCTCCTGATGCTCACGAGCTACATTGGCCATCATCTCGCACGCTCTGGCAGAGTTGGCACACCTGGAGTCCAACATCCCAGCTATGGGCTACAGCCCTGCTGAGGCTGGAAAGTGAGCAGAAGCAGCAGCCCACCTCAACACACTTGAAAGGCAACACAAACATGGGGTTTGTGTTCAGTACAGGGCCAAACACATTACAGAGGGTGGCACATGCTCCGCTTGTTTTTTTAATAAATTCTTTGCACAGCGCCAGAGTGTGGCCTGCACACAGGTGCGGAGGTCAGATGATTCCATCGCAGATACGCTGGCCAAAGTGGCAATTGAAATACAAAAGTATTACTCTGAGTTGTACCAATCTGATCCAATTCAGTGGGCTGAAATGGCGAAATTTCTTGATAGCACTCACATCTGCACCATTTCCTGATACCCAAAGTTAATAAATTTGAATACTCCAGCCAAACTCTGGTCCGCCATCTGTGGTGCACCAATACGGAAATGCCCAGGCCCTGATGGCATTCTGTATGAGTTCTATAAGAAGTACTTCATATTTATATCCCCACTGCTGCTTGCCTCCCTTAACCAGAGCCTTCTGGATATGCGCCTTCTACCAGGAGGGCAAGAGGCCTTCACCATCACACTCTTCAAGAAAGGGGATCGGCTAGACCTAGCCAACTGGCACCCCATTTCTATAACTAACACGGATACAAAAATTTTAACTAAAATCATGGCTAACCGTCTAGGGATTATAGCCTCTGCCACCATCTCCCCAGAACACTTCGGTTTCATACCCAGAAGGCCGATTTGGGACAATGTGCATTCTGTGGCTAACTCATGCCAGTCCACAGCCTCTGGGGCACTAGTATTATTGGACCAACAGAAGGCTTATGATAGAGTAAACTGGGAATACCTTAGGGCCTGCCTCCAACACTTCCGCTTACCCCTTTGCTTCATCAGCTGGGTGATGATGCTTACGGAAGCTGCAACAATGGCAGTGCGTGGCCCTAGCTTCCTCACGGAAGTAGTCCGCACTCAAAGGGGCCTACGCCAAGGGGACCCCCTTTGCCCACTCTTATATAACTTCAGCCTTGACCACTACTTCAAAACGTGAATGCTCGCCTCACTGGGGTCCATGCACCAGGCCAAGCCCCAGTCAAGATGATGGCGTTTGCAGATGATTGTGTGGTCGGGGTGTCTAATAATCAAGATGCACGCGCGCTTAAAGATCTCATTTAGGAGTATTCCCGGGCAAATAATGCTGCACTGAACGCCTCCAAAACTGAAATCATCCTCCTTGGTCGGAATCAAACCTTCTGGGCCCCAGTGACTAGTGCCCAGCCCGGACCATCTACTTGCACACGTACTCGCCAACCCTGCTCACCCCACACCGCCCCACTTGTGCTCCCCTTTGCGCCACGCCCTACCATAGGGCCTGTCCATCATCTGGGCGTGTGGGTGGAGGCAGGCGGGTATGCCTCAGCAGTAATGGAAAGTCATATTCTAGACAATGTGACGAAGCGCATCGCCTCCCTCAGAGCCCACCCTACTTCCTTTACTGGCAGGGTCGTTTTAGCCAACTCTATGTTCCTCTCCAAAGTCTGGTTTGGAGCCCACGCCATCACCTTCTCCCCGGGTTTTTTCAAATCTATGTATGCCCTTCTACAAGGGTGGCTCTGGTCAGGCCGCCCACCACCAGTGCAGCTTGAGGTCATCTTTGGCCCCCATCATCATGGTGGCATGGGCCTGCTCGACTTTAAAGCCCATGGTGCCAAGATCCTGGGCACCTTGATTGCAGCCGTCACCACCCCTACGCTCCCCTCCTAACACTGGTCCCGCGTGGCCTGCTCCAATTTCTCCCGCGCCCTGGGCCTTACCAATACGTCAAACCCTCACTCCTTGATGAAATATCTGCCTTCCCACCCATCAGCTACAGGTCCTCACGCGACTAAAACCCACTACAAACGAATCCTCCTCGCCATGTGGAGCGCTGAGTGGAGAATCTGTATTAGTGGACACACAGCCCAGAGAGGCCGCCCCTCTCCTTGGTCACACAGGAGGTACAGGGGCTACCCATTCAAGATGGCTTGATCCTCACACGGCCCCATGTCCTATCCAGGGTGGACTACCTGGACATGATGGACGTCCCTTATTCCCTTGAGACCCAGAAGACTATTTGGAAATATGCACACCACCCTCTGTTGCAGCATCATATCTGTTCCCATGTGTGGCGCTGCCTGAGGTGGGTGTACCATACAGCTGAGCGCTCTAACGCTTTACACTCATCCTGCTTCGTGTGTGGCCAGTATGGAACGCTGTTCCACCGCCTGGAGAAGTGCCCTACCTCTAAAGCGATATGGAGTGAGGTGCAACGTCTGCTTGGCCAGGATCAGACACATCTTACAGTTTATCTAGGGATATGTTTGCTTTATCTATGGTCTCACCTCTCCCACCCTCCCTCCATGCTCTGGTGGTTGCAATCGCCATGTGGACCATCCACACTATTGTCTTGGATGCCATTGCAGGCTCCACCCCCACCCTCCCAGAAGCTGTCCACTGGTTCCAGTCCCAATTAGTAGACCACTTTCAAGCGTGGATGTTTGGGTACCTCCCACCGCGTCGCCGTCAGCTGGTCTCCTCCTGGTTCCCAGTTTGGTTCATCAAATCAGACCCCTTCCTCCACACGTGTTCAATTGTGGCTATAGCCCCTTCACGCGTTCCCTTCCCTTCCCCATAAGTGGCGTTCCCGCTGGCAACAAGAGATAGCATCGCTTCTCTGGGGTGCCTTCCCTGTTACTAAGTTTCTTTTTCTTTGTGTTTACATTTGGAAGTGTCCATCCTTTGGTTGGCCTTCCCCACAATAAATAAATAAATTTTTTATAAGGAATCATTGATTTATTGAAGAGATTAATTTATAGAATTTAGTATAAATTTACTTGATATGGGTCAACAATAATTGATTCAACATTGGCTATATGAGAATTCTGCTTTAACTCCCAATTTATGAGATAAATACAATGGATGCTTTGGAGAAGCTTAGTATCCGCTTAAATGGGCCAAAAATTGGCTATAGAGATATTTAAAAGGGTAAAAAAAGAAAAAGGTTTTCTTAGTTGATAATGTTTAGTGGATTCTAAGCTGGCTAACAAAAAGGTTAAATTGTAAAGGACACTGCCATTATGAATAAAGTTTAGTGCTTGTTGAAGCATATGGCTTATATTATATATTAGTACACTATTCTGAGGAATGACGATCTTCAGATCATCTTTCTGTTGAATCAGTGGGAATACTTTCTGTGCAGCCCTTCAGTGGATTATTAACTTTTCTGCATGATTTTAAAACAGAGTAACATAATTTCACTCACTATAATTCCTTTTATTATTAAAATTAATTGAGGTGGGTCGACCTTAGGACAAACATACCACACTGAGAATGTTTTCTAGTCAGTACAGGTTTCAAACTTAAAACCTGCACTGGGGGTGGAAGCAGTTTTACCGGCTTGGGTAACCCCCTTTTTTACCTTTTACTATTAATAATTCTTAATTATATTTTTATTTGTATTTTTTTAATTTGTATTTTTCTTTTTCATTTATTTTTGTACTCAATTAAACCACTGTAGTGAGCGCCATATGTAGAAAATTGGGAGCTATTGCTCAATAACCCTTAGTAATTAGCACCTGCTTTATCTTTTATATGGATGCTAGCCTTGACTCCCAACTCTAATGCAAAAGTTTGTAAATAATTACGCTGATTAAAATATTATTATTGACTGAATTTTGGTAATAATAGTATAAATACTATTACTTTAGTTGAGGTATCCTATAGATCCACATTGATAAAAAGTCCAAAGCTAAACTGGTGCACGCCTTTATTCTTATTTAAAGTTTTCCAAAATGGCATAGAACTCTTCCCTCCTTTTTTCTTCTTTCATTGTTTGCAGTGATCTTTTTAGTGAATACTTGGACAAAGGTTACTTATCCTTAAACTCAAATACTAAGAGCCAACTATACAACTACTCATAAAAGTCTAATCTTTAAAAGTAGTTACTAAATCTATATGCTTTATTTGAATAAAAATGAGGGTTTTTATAGGGAAATCGGCGCCACTCTTGCTGGCACAACACATAAAGAGATGTCAGCCGTTGCCATTTGATTAGCCTACATTATAATGTACCTTCAAGCATTACCCTCAACAAATTAGTCAGGTTTCTCTACCTTATAGAACTTCAACCTTCACCAGGTTATCAATAAATGCTCCTATTCATTCATTAATTAACCCAGAATTTGTTTTGAAGGGTTACAAACATTTCAAAACCTAATAAACCCCTCATCAATTGGTAACAAACCCTGATTGGCACACATGAAATAACTATATTATCAAATAAAATTGAAATTAATGAAGGCTCTCTTTCCGCTTGGAGTAACTTTCTAAGCAAAATTACACAAATTAATTAAACAAATTGAATTTGTCCATAGTAGTTTTGCTCCAATGTCCTCAGATTCTCCGCTGGATGCTCCAGCGTGGGGCAGCGGCAAAACTCCCCCTTCCATTTTCCATCTGGCAGTAAAATGCGCTAGGACTGGTTCACCCAGTCAATCTAAACCCATGGGTCAATTTGTTCCACCCAAGGACCTCAACGCCCACCTTGCTCATACCCAAGCAGTACCTCGCTGCCCCCTAGTGCTCCCCCAGAGCAACATGCACTATGGCCTAAGAGTCAAATATGGGAAACTAATCCCATACCACAACCAAGCCATTATTGAAATAGCACAGGCGGTGATGACACCAGCTGGTTTTATTAATTTCTGCCCCTACAAAGGGTATTTTGACCTTAGCTTCACCTGAAAAGCTGATGCTGCCACTGCAGCAACAGTACCTCTGGTATTCCAGGGAACCCCTCTCCCCACAACTCAGACTTGGCTCCCAGCGGACACCACCAAGGTGGTTCAGTTTGCTGGCTTGCCCATCCAACTCCCCCTGAAGTGCTCCACCAGGAGCTGATGGACGGTTTGGCAGCCTATGGCTCCAACCCCATATTACAATTTGTGATCCCAAATGGGGCCACATGACTCGCTGGGCCTCAGACATATGCCATAATCAGCTTGATTTAATAAAATTTTGGTGTCCATTCTGCCACACACCATTATTCCCTCAGCACCTGAACATCTGTTTTGGGCCCGCATAAGGGTGGGTGGATGATATGTCCATCATGTTTTGAGTTAGACCACTCAAAGCGCAAGTGCCCTCCTCAACTAATTCAACAGATCAGATGACTCATCTGCTGACCTCCAATATACTGCCCACCCTGTACAATTTCTGGTAAGGGACACAATCCTACCTCTCCTACCCCCAAAGCCTGTTGCTGCAGCTGCACCTGCAGCAACCAATCAGCCTCATCCTCATTCCAATGCCATAAATAACTCCACCATTCAAGCATCAGATTGGATCTCAGTTTGATCCCATGCTTTCTCAAATGATTCAACCAAACCTTAAATGTACGCTGATTCCCCAATCCAATTCAACCAAAACCTATGGGAATTATTGGCTGAAATTGAAAAATTAGGTAAGTTCATTGAAGAACCATCTCTGAAAATTGATCAGTTCATTAATGCAGAATGGGACGCCAGATACCCCCTCGACTTTATACCCCACAGCCAAACACCAAATCATTTCGCAGTGATCACTGTAACGGTCAAGGCATTGCCTGACCATCACATTGCCCTAGCCTTCCCTAGGGCGATAGTTGAGGCCAAGAGAGAGGGACCCAACAGCTCCAATTTTTGTAAATGGCAATCTAACGAATCAAATGCCTCAAAACAGAGCTAAATAAAATTTGAAAGGCAGATGGAGAAGGGAAGCCTCAGAAATGGCGCTCTGGCCAACCAGATGCCGCCAAACTGAATATTTCCAAATGTGGCGATGAGGGATCAGACCTGCAGATGCAATTTTATGGCCAACCCATTACGACTGAGTTTGATGCCCCAAAGTATATTGACAAGGAAGAAAATCTTTGTAAATGGCGCTCTGGCCAACCAGATGCTATAAAACCAAATATTACTAAATGTGGTGACAAGGAAGCGGACTGGACTTATATTTCCAGCCAATTAGGAGAGGCCAAACTCAATGTCCGTGAGAGTATTGGCAAGGACAAAAATCCTTGCAAACAGCGCTCTGGCCAACTAGATGTCACCAAACAATATATTACCAAAAGAGGCTATGAGTTAATATCAAGGAATATGGGTGAAGAGAACAGCAAGGGTTCAAAAATAAATTGAAGCCAAAAAATAAATGTGGAAAAGTTTCCGCAACCCTGAGGATACCCAGCCTGAGTTTGAGAATGGGCCTTGACACCAGAATTGAGGGTCTAGATTCTCGAATATTGCTCACCATTTGGAAGATGCCCGTGGACTCCGCGGGGAACAGGACCCGCTCTTTCCCACCAAGCTCAGTATAGATCTGAGCAGGCAAAAACTGCTTTACACAGTTTCATCTTCTATAATAATAATAAAAACTTAATAAATTTTCAAAATAATTTTTAAAATTTGGAAATCAGTTTATTAAGATAAACAAGGAAACCACACATGGACAGCAGCTCAGACTTTGATAAGGCCATCCAGTCTTTGTATGCCCTCTCTGGGGGTCAGACCCTCCTGTTAAGCGCCAGTATAGTCTTGACTGTTGCCCAAACTTTCCTAATAAAGTGGTTTCCAACCAGTTGGATTAGGGACCTTTCCGCAGCAGGACTATCCTGCCTGTGGGCGCTTACCTGGGCACTCTTGCCTAACTGCTTTGTGGCAGTGTTTAGAGACCTTGTCCTTCACATTAGACAAAACTCATCTAACTTGATTTCTTTATTCCTGGATATGGAAAGACAAGCCGTCAGAACGCGCCCTGCCTGCATGGTACAAACACCAAACCACGTTTCTGATGGTCATCTTCTCTCTCATATTTCTTCTAAGAGATGTCGCCCGTTTCCTTCCCTCCAAGGGACATGCCAACGTCTATTTTCAATCTGAGCAGTCCGCGTCTGAGTTCCAACAGCCCCTCACCTCAGGAGAGCTGAGTACCTTGCACGCCACCTTCTCTCATGTGAAACTTCAAGCCCAGCTGACCACTTCGTCAGGAGGAACAGCCTCAGTGTCACTTCAGATTGCCCAGATAGTAACTGCCCTGCCCAGAAACCTAGCGGATTGGTTCACTGAGCTACTGGAAGCCCAGAAGGTGCTCCCTCCCACCTTGGATGAATGTCTCCAGCTGGCTGAGAGAGCGGCTACAACGAATGACTCTCAAGATGCTGCGTGGTACGCCCTTCTGAACCTCACTCAAGGGAAGATGTCAGTCATGGAGTATGCCCACGTGTACCGCCCTTTGGCCAAGGCGGCCAAGGTCACCCCTACTCAGTTAGCATGACTGTTCCACCAGAACCTCCGCCCAGACATCCTTACTGCATTGGCTGCCACTCGCCTGGGAGCTACCCTCAATGAGGAGATTTCAGTCGCAACCCAGGTGGAGGGCCAACTAGCGTTAGCGCAAGCAAAGGCTCATACTGGAGCACAACATGGGAAGTTCCGCGGCCGCCGAGCTGAGTCTGAGCCAGTCTCCAACCCCTCGCAGGAGTCCTCACAGGGTCCGCCCTCTGGCTCCACCAATGGGGTAAACACTTTGGGAAACCATAGAGAGGGAAACTCTAGTCCCTCCTACAACTTCCGCCCTACTCCTGCGCACATTGCAACCATCAATAAAGGAAATACCTCGTCTTATCTCTATGTCCCCTATTCGTTACAGCTCTGGGGAAGAAAGGAAAAAGGGAGGATCAACTTTGGGCACTGGTGGACACTGGAGCGGAAGATAACTATCTAGACTACGGGTTAGCAAAAGAAATGAGGCTGAAAATGGAATGGAAGGGGGCCGTGACGCTAGCAGACACCTCAAAAACGGTTGGCAGTTAGAAGGTCAAGACCCAGGTGCTGCTGCGGCAGGGGCCTCAAACCTTTCAAGAGTCATTCAGTGCCATTAAAAATCTGCCACATCCCATAATACTGGGAATGAAGTGGTGGCATAAGTACTCCCCTCAGTTCAAACTTCAGGAGCGCCTGGTCCTGCTACACCACAAGAACCAACCCCCAGTGGCATTAGATTTCTTCACCACTGGCGGAGGGAAGCCTGGGTGAACGCAGTAGTAGGGCTGGAGACAGAGGCGGACATACCCAACGAATTTTGTGCATATGTCCACCTTTTCAAGAAGAACCAAGCTCCCTCTACCACCCCAAACGGCCCTTTCCCTTTCACCTTCAAGTTCAAAAAGAATGCGTAGTTCCCCAAGGGTTGTCCCGTCTACCCTTTGAACCTTAAGGTGAAGGCTGCCCCGGAAGTCTATGTCAAGGAAATGCTGGAGCGCGGGATGATTGTTCCATACAAATCGCCAGTGGTGTCACCAATACTCCTAGTCCTAAAAGCAAGTTGCGAGCTTCACCCATGTGTGGACTACCGGTGGCTGAATGCAATAACCGAGTCCAACCCTACCCCATCCCTCTGATGGAGACCATCTCCCAGATGATCTCAGGTAGCCAGGTTTTCACCAAGTTGGACCTGGTTGATGCGTTCAACCAAGTTCTGGTAATCGCTGAACAACAACATTACATGGCTTTCAAGTGCCACTTAGGAGACTTTGAGTACAAGGTGATGCCTTTTGGCCTCAAGAACGCCTCAGCAGTATTCCAGCGTACCATAGACAATGCCCTAGGAGACCTGATTGGGAAATGTTGTGTGGCGTATATGGATGACATTCTTGTGTTCTCCAGGACCAAAGAGGACCATAAAGGAGATGTGCTGAGCGTGCTGGAGGCCCTCAACAAAGCGGACCTCCACTTGAAGCCTTCTAAATGCGAGTTCTACAAGGACTCTGTCTCCTTCTTAGGGAACTTAGTCTTCCAAAGGGGAACAGCGATATGCCCGGACAAGCTGAAGGCAGTAAGGGAGTGGCAGGCCCCTAAGGATAGAACGGGTGTTAGGAGCTTCATGGGCGTGGTGAACTTCCTGAGAAGGTTTGCAAAAGATCTCTCCAAGACGGCGGCACCCCTAACCCGCCTGACAGGGCAGGTGCCATTCCATTGGGGAGATGAGGAGGAGAAAGCCTTCCAAACCATCAAGGAGAGCCTCATGAAGGCACTGGTACTAGCCCACCCTGACGCCAACCGCCCTTTCATAGTGGAGACTGACGCCTCCAACTTCGCAATTGGGGCAATTCTGCTGCAAGAGGTAGAAGATGGGGTAGACCATCCTGTGAGCTACTTTAGCGGAAAAATGCTGCCCGCTGAGACAAACTACCCCATGTATGACAGGGAGCTCTTAGCGATTGTATCAGCCTTGGAAGAATAACAGCACCACCTGCTCTACGCCAGACACCCCTTTACCATCAGAATGGACCATCGCGCCCTCAAATTTTACAATAGTCCAAAGCGATGAACCAGCGCCAGGCCAGATGGCACCTATAGCTGGCGTCTTATGATTTTAGGACTGTGTACAAGCCGGGGGAAAGCAACATCATCCCAGACCTCTAAGCAGGGACTCAGGAAAGTCTTTCCCAAGGAATGAGCTGGATCCATAAAACACTGCTACTATGTTACCCTCTGATGTTCGCGGTCATCCTGAATGCCACCCAGAAACTGAGGGAAAAGCTCTAGGCCGCCCAGCGAATCTCAAAGTATGGGCAACACTGTGGAAGGACCGGGAGGAGGGGGTAGAGAATGAGCAACAAAAGAATTTCTGAAAAGGAAAGGCCTCATTCTCCACAAAGGGCGCCCATGGCTGCCCACCCGCGAGCTCCAGGAGGAGGCAATAAGCACTTTCCACGACCACCCCTTGGCGTGACACTCTTGAAATAAGAAAACCATAGAGCTCCTGGCCTGGAGTTATTCCTGGCTGGGGATGCCCAGCGTCGTGAGGGAGCACATCCAAAATGTGTCACATGAACCCATTCCAAGCACGTAAGGCAGAAGCCTTTAGGAAAACTCAAGCCTCTCCAGATTGCGGAAACGCCATTGTCCTCACTGAGTGTGGACTTCATAACGGGGTTTCCAAAATCTAAGGGGCATGACGCGGTGATGGTGGTAGTAGACAGAATGACCAAGTACGCGGAATTCTTTCCTTCAACACCAATATCACTGAAAAGGGCATGGCGGATATCTTTGTTAACAAGGTGTTCGCCCACCACAGTCTACCAGAGGAGATAATATCAGATAGAGGGCCCCAATTCATCGCCCAATTCCGGCAATACCTACTCGAAAATCTTCAGATCAAACATGCAGATCCTCAGCTTACCACCCTCAGTCAGACGGCCAGACAGAACGAGTTAACCAAGTCCTCGAGAAGTACCTGCGATGCTATATGACTACTCAACAGGAACGCTGGACAGACTGGCTAAGACTAGCCCAATTTGCTTATAATAACTTGACCCATTCATCAACAGGAATGTCGCCATTTATGGCAAACTATGGGTTCCACCCAAAGATGGTGGAAACCCACCCCAGAGGTCCAAACCCAGCGGCCAACGACTTGGCAACATAAATGAAGGAAAACCTAAAAACCCTGCATGCAAATTTAGTCAAAGCGATAGAAATGCAGAAGAGGAAGGCCAAAACTCACCGATCTGAGGCCATGGTCCTAAAGGAAGTAGACCTAGTGATGATCTATGCAGAAAACTACTCAGTTTTTGGCAAGCTGTAGGAAATTTAACCCAGTCAATCTGGGCCCATTCAAGGTACTCCACCAGGTAAATGAAGTGTCGTACAAGCTGGAGTTTCCCAAGGAATTGCAGGCACATCTGGTAATGCATGTCTTGCAACTGAGGAATTTTGAAGGCCCTCTCCAAGAGAAACTGGAGCCAGTCCACTTGGGAAACCTGGGAGAGGCGGAGTACGAGGTGTGAAGAAAAATGGAGTCAAAAATCTTGGGGAAGATTACTGGCATCTAGTCAAATGGGTAGGCTACCTGGTGGAGGAAACTACCAGGCAGATGGCCAATGACCTTAGTAACTGCCCGCAGAAGATTTAGGGAGTTCTGGAATGAGAGGAGGTTCTCATATGAGGGGGCGATGTAACGGTCAAGGCGTTGCCTGACCATCACATTGCCCTAGTCTTCCCTAGGGTGATAGTTGAGGCCAAGGGAGAGGGGCTCGACAGCTCCAATTTTTGTAAATGGCAATCTGATGAATCAGATGCCTGGAAATCAGAGTTAAATATAAAATTGAAAGGCTGATGGGGAAGGGAAGCCTTGGAAATGGCGCTCTGGCCAACCAGATGCCGCTAAACCAAATATTTCCAAATGCGGTGATGAGGGATTTGACCCGCAGATGCAATTTTCTGGCCAACCTGTTACAGCTGAGTTTAACGCCCCAAAGTATATTTTAAATTTATTGCGGGGAAGGCTGACCATGGGATGGACACTTCCAAAATTGACTCAACCGAGACAACACTTAGTAACAGGGAAGGCACCCCAGAGAAGCGATGCTATCTCTTGTTGCCAGCGGGAATGCCACTTATGGGGAAGGGGAGGGAACGCGTGAAGGGGCCATAGCCACAATTGAACACGTGTGGAGGAAAGGGTCTGATTTGATGAACCAAACTGGGAACCAGGAGGATACCAGCTGTTGGCGGCGTGGTGGGAGGTATCCAAACATCCACGCTTGAAAGTGGTCCACCAAATGAGACCAGAATCTGTGGACAGCTTCAGGGAGGGTGGGGATGGAGCCTGTGATGGCATCCAAGACAATCGTGTGTATGGTCCACATGGCAATTGCAACCACCAGAGCATGGAGGGAGGGTGGAAGGGGGAGGCCATTGATAAAACAAACATATCTCTTGACAGACTGAAGGGATGTGTTTGATTCTGGCCCAGTAAACGTTGGACTTCGCGCCATATCACTTTAGAGGTGGGGCACTTCTCCAGGCGGTGGAACACCGTTCCATAATGGCCACACACGAAGCAGGATGAGTTTAAAGCGTTAGAGCGCTCAGCTGTACGATACACCCACCTCAGGCAGCGCCACAAAAATGGGAGCGGATTTGAGGCTGCAACAGAGGATGGTGAGCGTATTTCCAGATGGTTTTTTGGGTCTCAATGGAGTAAAGGATGTCCATCATGTCCAGGTAGTCCACCCTGGATAGGACATGGGGCCGTGTGGGGATCACGCCATCTTGGATGGGTAGCCCCTGTACCTCTTGTGTGAACTGAGGAGAGGGGCGGCCTCTCTGGCTGTGTGTCCACTAATACAAATTCTCCACTCTGCGCTCCGCATGGCGAGGAGGATTCGTTTGTAGTGGGTTTTAGTCCCGTGAGGACCTGTGGCCAATGGGTGTGAAGCCAGGTATTTCATCAGGGAGTGGGGTTTTGATGGATTGTTGAGGCCCAAGGCGTGGGAGAAGTTGGAGCGGGCCATGTGGGACCAGTGTTGGGAGGGGAGTGTAGGGGCTGTGACGGCCACAATCCAGGTGCCCAAGATCTTGGCCGCATGGGCTCTGAAGTCAAGCAGGCCCATGCCACCATGCTGATGAGGGCCAAACATGACTTTTAACCGTACTGGTGGAGGGCGACCTGACCATAGCCATCCTTGCAGCAGGGCATGCAAGGATTTGAAGAATCTTGGGGAGAAGGGGATGGCGTGGGCTCTAAACCAGACTATGGAGAGGAGCATAGAGTTGGCCAAAACGACCCTGCCAGTAAGGGAAGTAGGGTGGGCTCTGAAGGAGGCGATGCGCTACGTCACATTGTCTAGAATACGACTCTCCATTACTGCTGATGCGTATCCGCCTGCCTCCACCCACACGCCCAGATGGCGGACTGGCCCTATGGTAGGGCGTGGCACAAAGGGGAGCACCAGTGGGGCGGTGTGGGGTGAGCTGGGAGGGCGAGAGCTTTTGTGAGCAGATGGGCTGGGCTGGGCACTGGTTGCAGGGGCCCAGCAGTTTTGATACCAACCAAGGAGGATGATTTCATTTTTGGAGGCGTTCAGTGCAGCGTTACTTACCCGGGAATACTCCTGGATGAGAGATTCAAGTGCGCGTGCATCTTTATTATTAGACACCCCCACCATACAGTCATCTGCGAACGCCATCATCTTGACTGGGGCTTGGCTTGGCATATGGACCCCAGTGAGTTGGGCATTCACATTTCGAAGTAGTGGGTCAAGGCTGAAGTTGTATAAGAGTGGGCTAAGGGGGTCCCCTTGTCGCAAGCCCCTTTGATAGTGGACTACTTCTGTTAGGAAGCCAGGGCCACGTACTTCCATTGTTGCAGATTCCGTGAGCAGCATCACCCAGTTGATGAAGCGAGGGGATAAGCGGAATTAATGGAGGTAGGACCTGAGGTATTCCCAGTTTACTCTATCATAGGCCTTCTGTTGGTCCAAGAATGCAAGCTCCCCAGAGGCTGTGGACTGGCATGCATTAGCCACAGAGTGCACGTTGTCCAAAATCAACCTTCTAGGTATGAGACTGAATTGTTCTGGGGAGATGGTGGCAGAGGCTATAATCCCTAGACGGTTAGCCATGATTTTTGTTAAAATTTTTGTATCCGTGTTAGTTAAAGAAATGGGGCGCCAATTGGCTAAGTCTAGCTTGTCCCCTTTCTTGAAGAGTGTGACGGTGAAGGTCTCTTGTCTTCCTGGCAGGAGGCGCATTTCCAAAAGGTTCTGGTTAAGAGAGGCCAACAGTAGTGGGGATATATATTTGAGTACTTTTTGTAGAACTCATATGGAATGTCATCTGGGCCTGGGCATTTTTGGTTTGGTGCACCGCAAATGGCTGTCCATAATTTGTTCGGAGTAATCAAATTCATTATTTCTGGGTATTGGGAAACGGTGTGGATGTGGGCTTGGTTGAGAAATTCTGCACTTCAGACAGCTGAATTGGATTGGATCAGTACAACTCGGACAAATACTTTTGTGTTTTGATTGCCACTTTGGCTGGCATATCTACAATGGAATCATCCGATCTTTGCACCTGTGTGCAGGCCACGCTCTGGCGTGGTGCAAAAATTTTTATAAAAAAATATGCGGTGCACTTGTCACCTTTTGTGATGTGTTTGGCCCTGTACTGAGCACAAACCCAATGTTTGTGGTGCCTTTTGAGCGCGTTGAGGTGGGCGGCTGCCTCCGCCCACTTTTGGCCCCATGCAGAGCTGTATCCTGTAGCTGGGATGTTGTACTCCAGGCGTGCCAACTCTGCCAGAGTGCGCGAAATGACAGCCGATGTGGCTCATGAGCGTCTGGAGGAGAGGTGGCGAGATTGGCGGATGGTATCTTCTTTGAAACTTGCCCATGTGGAAATGGGGTCTGCGCAAAATGATACAACAAACTCTTTTGCCAAAGTTGCTGATTCACCCACATGGAAAATCTTGGTGACACGAGCTCAGGGGGGGGCGGAATTTGCACCAATGTGGGGCCTTAACAGCTGTTACAGGTAGGTGATAGGTTATCAAGACCAGTCAATGGTTGGAGAATTCCCTTTTTGTTGTTTTAAAGTGGGTATGTGGGGTTGGAATTTCGCTAGTGTAAGGATAAGGTTGATGTGGGACTTGGACCTTAATTGGCCATTGTGGACGTGGGGGCGCATCATGTTCTTAAGCAGCGGGGCTTGCCGCGGCAGTGCATCCATTAACCCAAGGGTGGTTTTTAGAACGTGAAGTTCAATGTGGCCCTGCGGGGTGTGGGAGGAGGAAGGCCACTGGTCTGTTGGAGTGTTTAGCCAACAGTTTATGTCACCAACTATGAAAGGGTCTGAGGGTAGCAGGAGGGATTTGACTGACGAGAACAATTCCTGATATTTTCAAGCACAGGTGGGGCATAGATGTTGATGATAGCGTGTACCACGTCAGCCCACAAAAAAGTGACAACAAGGACTCGGCCATTGAGGAAGGTTTCTGATGATAAAAATTTGAAAAAAATTATTTTTCCGAATTAGCACCCCAAAGTGCTTTGACCAAAAGAATATGGATGGGAGGAGCATTGTTTTCCAAGCCTCCTCAGAACCTTGCGGACAGTGGGACTCCTGGATGGCCAGGAAATCCACAGGTAAATTTTGTTGTTAAAAACTCAGTTTCCTAGCCCAGGATGGCGAGGCCTTAAGTCCAGTGATATTCATCCCTAAAGTGAAGGTTTCCCCTTCGCACCTTAGGTGCGAGGGGGTGGGCACCTGGGCCCACTAGCCTCCTCTAGATCCCCATGGGCCTTCATGGCAGTGCGGGTGTTTGCAGCAACGCTATCAGTATTTTTGTTAATTTTTGCAGAAAGGTTTGCATTGGCTTTTGCCTTTGCTTTTTGTTTCCCTGATGTCAGATGAATTTTTTTGTGGTGTGGATGAGTTTGGTGCACCATCAAGCGGGGCGAAAAAAAAATTTTAGGTTGGTTGAAGGCCAAGTCAGTTTGACCGGAGCTTGGTTGCAAAGATCGGGAGAATTTGAGTCACCCATTGGATCTTCAGATTGGGTGGCCCAATTGGTATGGGCTTCCCAATCTGATTGGTTGATGGACTCCCAATTTTTTTTCCACCGTGAAGGTTTTGATGTCCTCCTGGCGTTGGGAGTGTGGGATAGCAGTGGTGACTTTGGCTGCTTTCTTGGCAGCGGCGTTGCAGGCCTGCTTGGCCTTCTTCCACTCTTGCGGGGAAATAGGCTTTACCAGTAGTAGCAGCCTTGTGCTCCCCACGGGAAAGCCTCTTTGGTGCTTACTGTTGGTTTGTAGTGCACCTCTCCGTTGGCCATGGCCGCTGAGGGGTGCTCTTGGACTGTGACGCCCTCCTTGGTGGGGCATGCGTGTGCCTTATGGCCAAACGCGTCACAGTGGGTGCAGATGGGGGCGAGCTGTCCACGGTTACCCAGAAAGGGTGGGTGGTATGCCCTTTGATATTAATAAAATTGGATTGTGGGATCTGGGTTAGGTCCTTTGTGATATCCTCGGTTGGGGTCAGAACTGCGATGGCTTTGCTGGTGCACAGGTGTGGCATCAGCGTAAAGCATTGCATTTCAAAAGATTGTATTTTGCCGTAGATGGTGAGACCGTCTTTCAAGTGTTGCTCAAAAATGTCACGTTTTACCATAGTAGCCAAGAAGTCAAACGTGAGGAAAATTTGGTTGGATTCTGTCCATCTAGTGCATTTTGTTTTGAAGACCCATTGCCCTTTAGGAAGGTTGATCACTATGCGCACTGCAGCAGCCTTGTCTGCTGCCTCCTTGTTTTCAAAACCTAGTTCCAGCCAACCACGTGACATGGAATGAGGTGCGATGTACACCGCGGTTGGGAAAAAAGTGTGCACATCCCCACAAAATTTTTCCCATAAAGCTGTTTGTTGGATGTCCAGAAACATGCGGACTCCATATTCCACTGACAAAAGTGGCTGGGAGTGCGGCGTATTGATGTACTGGTTGCATCATGCTTGCCAAGCGAGGATTTCTGGGGAAATAGTGATTGCCAGTTTTTTGAAATTTTTTTCTATTCTGCCAGTTTCTCTGAGGCGTTTTCAAATATTTGAGGTTGTGGGCCTCCCACCTGCTCCTCTTACCTTACTTGCCCAACTGCTCCCTGACATGGGCGCAAACTAATCTCCTCTATGAGATCTATCAAACTAGATTCAGACTTGAATTGAATGGGTTGCAAAAGTGATTGCAACGAGAGAGAAAAGTTGTATGCCCCAAAGTATATTGACAAGGAAGAAAATCCTTGTAAATGGCGCTCTGGCCAACCAGATGCCATAAAACCAAATATTTCTAAATGTGGCAACAAGGATGCAGACTGGACTTATATTTCCAGCCAATTAGGAGAGGCCAAACTCAATGTCCGTGAGAGTATTGGCAAGGACAAAAATCCTTGAAAACGGCGCTCTGGCCAACCAGATGTCACCAAACAATATATTACCAAAAGAGGCTATGAGTTAATATCAAGGAATATGGGTGAAGAGAACAGCCTAGGCTTCAAGAATATATTGAAGCCAAAAAATAAATGTGGAAAAGTTTCCGCAACCCTGAGGGTACCCAGCCTGAGTTTGAGAATGGGCCTTGACACCAGAATTGAGGGTCTAGATTCTTGAATATTGCTCACCATTTGGAAGATGCCCGTGGACTCCGCGGGGAACAGGACCCGCTCTTTCCCACCAAGCTCAGTATAGATCTGAGCAGGCGAAACTGCTTTACACAGTTTCATCTTCTATAATAATAAAAACTTAAAAAATTTTCAAAATAATTTTTAAAATTTGGAAATCAGTTTATTAAGGTAAACAAGTTTTCACACATGGACAGCATCTCAGACTTTGATAAGGCCATCCAGTCTTTGTATGCCCTCTCTGGGGGCCAGACCCTCCTGTTGAGCGCCAGTATAGTATTTACTGTTGCCCAAACTTTCCTAATAAAGTGGTTTTCAACCAGTTGGATTAGGGACCTTTCCGCAGCAGGACTATCCTGCCTGTGGGCGCTTACCTGGGCACTCTTGCTTAACTGCTTTGTGGCAGTATTCAGAGAACCAGTCTGTCACAATCATTAGCTTGCAGTCAAAGAAACTGCAACACCAGATTGTCATCCCCTGCATAAAGCTGTCACTAAATCAGTAGCAATGCTCACAGGAGGAATTCCACCTCCTGTTATCCCTGAAACCTTAATTCCAATAAGTAAAATCATGGTTAACCAGCTATACAAAAACACAAACAATGCTATCCAGGACGTGGCAACTATAGCACGGAATCCAAAAGCAAAAATTACCCAAACTAACATTGCCACGTTTGATAAACTCCTGGACGCCCACATCAAGCTGAAAAAACTTTAACTGAATATCTCAGTGCCATTTTCCTAGCTGCCAATTTTCATGAAATTCCATTTATCAGTGATATCAAACCCCATGCCGCAGATGCCCCAACGCCATTACTGTCAGCCATGACATGCACTCTAATATGAGAGGAAGAAGCTGCGGCTAAAGAGGCTGCCAAAGACAAACCCCCTGACCCCCCTCCCCTTCCGCCATGGAGGGATAAGTAGTTTCCGCAGCTCACCTGGTTGGTTGTTTTTTGTTTTATTTCATTCATCTTGCTCATTTGTGCGTTTTGTTTGAACCAAGTAGTTATGTTAGTTTAGTTTTAGTTTTAGTTTTAGTTTCAGTAATGTCCGTCCCCTGGTTGGCTTGCCTCAAATAAATATGAAAATTGAGTTAATTAGTCTCTTATTCTAGGGATCATCCCAATAATAGTTAAGCAATCCAACAAATCACTCAAATGGATCAACCACAGCTTCTTACCTAATATTTGTAGGATAGTTTGCCAAATAATAGCTATCACCCAAAAATGATAGCTCCCATATCCACTATTGGGACTAAAACCCTAGTGTTAAGCAGACCTATCATAATCTAAGCAGCAGGGTAGTATAAAAATCAAAACCCCATCAAATGCCTAGATTTGCATCCCTATTATACCACGACTTTTCTGCTAGTCAAACTTAAATGGGCCTGACACACAATGTCTATTACTTTACTTAGATCTTTTTTGACTAGTGTCCTTTATTTTAAATATATGATAGTAGCCATCAATCCTCTCACTAATTGGGTTGAGGCCTGGCCTCTAGGGACCTAGGAGCATTATCTACATAAAAGTTATATTATAGATCAAATAATTCATCAGCATGAATGTCTTTGAAATTAATGCCCCTGGACAATGCTACTAATTTTGCCTCAGAGTCATTACCAAGTTTAATGAGCTAATGGGATATAGAGAGTTCTTACTTCCCCATATTATCCAAAGACCAACCAAAAGGTTTAATGAAGCAGTTGTACCTTAGTAAAGATTTTTCAGATGTTTTCCAGCAATTCTCCATTATAATGAGCCATATTTGTGTACTGAACCATTTTCACATATAACATTAGCTACTACAGCGGTACATGGTACTCACCCTTTTAACTATTATATGTTTGTTAGCCTGCATTACCGCCCTAAGTACATTCCATTGTTAAAGCCAAGGAAAATCTTGGCCATCTAAGTATTTTGGCTAATTTAGAATCCTTCACTAAGATTAATAATGAAACCTGAATTTTAAATTAAAAAATCATACAATAGAAGAAGGATGACTTACATCCTCTTTTGGCTCTTGTAGTCATTGATGCGCTTGTAAATGGTTTGACCAATCATCAGTTTAAAAATATATAATCTTATAATTAACTAATTTACATTTTTAACTTGATGCTATCTAGAAAATTGGTAGTGCACGCGTCCCAGGTTTTTATATGAATTTATCTACCATATTACTGGTTTTCTAATCATTGAATCAACACCAAAGCAATTCTCATTCCCTTATATTATTAACTACTTTCTCCGTGGCTTCTATCTGTTAATCACAAAAATTTCAGAACAACATCAATATGCTTTTTACCATGAATTGGCTTAAAATATCAGTAAATAGGATCTATTATGTTTATTATGGCCACTGCCAATGATCCAAGTACCATGGGTGGATTTGGTTACCTTGACGTATAAGAATTATGTGAAAATACCCTCCATTACTATTTACATGTTTCTCCAGCATAAATGGAAGGTTCCACTGATAAAAACCAATCTTAATGGCTGCTTAGTGACCACAAAATACACCAATTAAAACTCTAGTAGAGGGAGCATATTAACAGGCTTGCCATTTGTAAACGGGCATTTTTTTAGTAGAAATCTGGGATCTACTAGCATGTTTTAGAGAAATTATAAGAAGAACTGGCTGTACCAGTTATTTTGGGAGATTTCTACTGTTAAATTAATAAAAAACCAAAAACTGACATCTAGGCGTTTAGTGTTTGTTTTTACCCAGAGTATTGTCTGCAAACATTTTCCAAGATTGTTGATTGTGCAAACCTAATTTATTAGAAATCAACGCTTGAGCGCTAATCTAAACAGTTATGCTCACTATTGGAGCACAACTGCTACCCTGTACCAAACCAGAATTCTAAAAGTTAACCCAGAATTTCTTTGATTACCCTGCATAATTATGAAATCTAACGAGCTTCTTCCCCAAGTAGCATAAATTTGGTCCACCAGCTTGTTTTCAGAACAAAGGGATAATTGAGTTTTTGGGATTGAGCTCAGACAATATGGTACCTCAGAACTCTCAAGCGTCCACTCTGGAAGTTATGGCGGAGGATTACTCATTCTTCTTTGACAGCTTAGAGCAGAACGTGTGTAAATCTTTTGTTGAGTCTGATGGTGAATTTCTCTCATTGCTAACTTTAAGCCATTTCTGAAATTAGGAGAGTAAAAAATTAATATTACTCTCTAATATTAGTCAAAAGCAGGAACGGGTTGAACAGCAGATTGTGGCGGATTGCAGTCATTTTCTGGGATGAATAACTAACTCCGTCATAAGTTCAACTATCATTGTACTATATCAGTTCAATTAATATTGCCAAATACAATGGTTGGTGATGAGGCTCTATTGAGTCCTATATTCCACCTTTGTCAGTAATTCAAAGTTTGATTGACAATTAATCCTTAGACTGCTAGATTGGGAGTTTAATATGAATCATGACATACCTTGCACCAATATTAGGAGTTTGCTAATTTAAACCAATCCAACCAACTTATCAATATTTATTAGTGGAAATTTTCACAATACTAATGCGCTTTCTAGACTAAGTATTAGTGGTGCCTCTAAAGTTAATTAGTTGTCTACTTTAATGAATTTTTTAAATTGTGTGAGGCAAGAGTTTTAAATTACATAGATTACCATAAAAATGTTGAAATGACTTACTGTGATTCCAAAACCTTTTGGTAAAAGAGTTTGGCAGCGGATAATGAATGACAATATAAAAGATGTTGCTTCTTAATTTTTTCTAAAAAATGGTGAGTCAGTAAAGCTTTTGCAGAATATTTCTATTATAGGCTCAAGTACTATATGGTGAAATGTGCTAATTAACTTTGACTCTCTTTTGCCCTGCGTCACGCTGTGAGCCCTATTTTAATTGTAACAGATTTTGCTCCCTTTTTTAATGAGCAGATCAATATTAGCCATATGATAACTTATCTACATTCGTTGCACTATTCATTTTATGGCGCCTAAAACAAATCAACAAGAGCTCTGTGACCATCCAGATAAGTTTATCACCTCAAAAGCAGAACAAGTTCAGCCTTGCGACCCTTGCTTCTCTAGACCTGATATTGCTATGTCTACTTGTTATCTGTGCAAAAAGATGGGATTACGCCAATAATTGCCCTGGGTTAGGTTTAAAATCTTAAAGTTTATTCTGTGAAATCTAAAAAAGAAAGAATTTTAGAAAAAGAGGGGCGGAGTAGAACTTGGATCTTCTATTTCCACCCCTTACTACAATAATCCAGCAATAATAAAATCTATGAAACCATATGTTATATAGTCTTTGTCCAAAGCGGACGCTTGCCTTTAGTGTTACTTCAGGTATAATGGAGGAGGTGGCGGCGATTACCTTGCTTATGTAAGCAAACAAAACGATAATTTAGCACCAGTAGTAATAATGAAGCCATAAATTTAACAGTAAGAACAACATGAGCTCCCAGTTACCTTAGGGATATTCCTAAGCTGAACAAAGTCCGGGCAGCAATATCTATTGGTGATTTGGAAGAATTTTACCCAATTATTTGTTATGCTCTACAAACCTATCTAGGGTAAGCTGATGCACTTGATGTTTATACAGCCAGAGAGACCAATACATGTGCAGCAGACTGCAACTACATAGACATTACAAATTAAAAAGTTTAAAGTATTAGCTAATATGAACAGTGGGGCTTAAATAATATAGTGCTACCAATTTGAATAACTTCCCAGCACCAGATATTGACCTTTTCATAAGCCATGGTATCTCAGGTTTCCAAATGATATTTAATATTGCACATATAGTGCGCTTCTACAGAAGTTTGTTTCTTTATTTTATCAACTCCACTATAGTTTTACCAAGCTAAGTTTATGACTTTTTTGTCAGAACCTCATTTATAAGTACTTATGAATTTAAAACTGATTTTTAGAAAAACAATATAAAGACAATATGACAGTATCCTTCCCTATACTACAATCAAAGTCGTGAGGGCTCAGAGCCCACCAAGAAAAAAGTTGTTAATATTGTTTATAAAGATGAAATAGTACCATTAGGGTTTCAAAGGACTAGTGGATGCACTTTGTGGTTGCCTACTCAAATTTTGGAACCTAAAGGCATTTTGATGAGGGTCAATTGTAATTTTTCTTAATCCAAAGGACCATTAAATAATTGTGAGACTGAAATTATCCCGGAAATTCCTTCAGGATTATATGATGAAATATTCAAGACATTCTGATGATCTAATCTAAAACCTGCAGTCACGTTAGGGATTATCCTTATTGACCATCGTGGGACTAATGTAGTGCTTTTTTATCTATTCCTGCACTCTATTCATATAATGTGAAATCAAATTGTTGCTTTTATACTTATACTCTCAGTGGAAGAATTTAAGAACGTTCACAACTTTGGTACTTTAGAGGAACTGGGGCTAACAGGTGATACAATACCCTTTGCTTATTCATTGGTACAGAGGGAAAGCTTATTTGGGCTAACTGAGAAAAATAATGATTACTTATTGATTAAAATAAATAATGCGTTATATTTGTAAAATTATTTTTTTTGGGAATATTAAATGATAAGTTGCACCAGATACCCACTGGCACTCATCTACCCACCCTCCTTCGTCCTAATAGGCATTCTAAGGTGGTAGATATGGTTATAGATGCTGAGATCTCTCAAGTGATCCAATATGGTGTGTTAATGCCTCCAAGAATCTTTGGAAATCTCCGGTGTTGATCATAAAAATGAAGGACAGTTCCAACCATGTGGTAATGGATTATAGAATTTAAATTTATTTGAGGTATGCTGACCAGGGACGGACATTACAAAACAGAAACTACAAACTAAACTAAATAAAATATGAACCCTATGCATTAAATGAGCAGCGAGACACACAAAACAAGAAAAAACCTACCAGGTGGCACAGCGGTGAACCACTTATCCCACAATGGCAGAGGGATAAAGGGATCAGAAGGATTGCAAATTTTGACTTCCACATTGAAGAGTGGATCAATTCTGATAGTAATGGGGTTATGGAATCCCCAGGATGAGGGTTAAGGTAAATTATATCTGTTGAGACTGTCAATTACAATTTGGGCCTGAAGCATAGCCTCTATGAGTTTTATAACATGGTGTTCAGCTTGGATGCAGTAATCAGGAAGATGGGCTAATTTTGCAATGTTGGCTCTGGTGAAACGTTGGATGGAGAAAAATCAACCAGTTTAGTGACATGCTTGACAGCGAAGGTAGCAGCTTCTCTGAGGCTGGTTATATTATCTTTTGCAACATCAGATAAATTGGGGGGCTTGGTGAGAAGCAGCCCTTCTTTAAATCCAACAACAGATTTTGCCACGGATTCATGGAGATGGTGATTTTTGGGTGAGGTCACCGCGGCCTCAGCTAGCTGATGGTTGTTCTGAAAAGGGGTAGCATTGGGTTTAGGGACATATAGGCTGGGTGGGGCTGAGGCATTAAAGTCTGAATTCAGATAAGGTTTTAATTGATTGGAAAGTCTGGTGGTGGGACAATTTTACCAGATTCGTTCACTTCATCCAATAAGTTCCAGGGATCTTTGGTTGACCTGGATTTATTCAATGCTAGTGGCTGTGGTTGGGTAGGTTTTAAGTCAAGAAATTTTTTGAATTTAATATGGAACCAAACCTGCTCCTAATTGGTTGGCATGGGTGTAAATTGGCCAGCTTGGGCTCAGGTTGCTAAATTTTGCTTCTAATTCAGCAAGCGCATAACTTAAATTATATTTATATAAAGCTTAATAATATATCTAAAGAAAATTTCTATCCTATACCATGCTGTTGGGAAATTGGCAGAATCTTGGAGATACGCCGTAAGAGGTTTGCACAGGGTTAAGCCCACTGAGCAATAAGACCAACGATATGATGATTGTGGCCTTTGGTAACAATAAATAAACTTTTTAATAATAATAAAAACTATGGGACATTTGCTCCCACTATACTACTTTATTTATGTCTAAGATCTCCCTTTTCTCCTCTTCTTCCTTCTCTTCTCTTATTAAACAACGACCCTCCTCTTGATCGCCCATCTCGCTTATATTTGGCGGCTTGGACGATATCTCTCATAGCTTGACTTATTCAGTTCCACTGACACTCGTTTCAGATGATTATTCTTGAATTCGCTATTGCCTTAATTGTAGGCAATGTAAATAGTAAGTATCAAATGTCGACATCATCTTAATTAGAGGCGAATCAATAATAAATTGTTAAATCAAATAAACCCACTAATCCCAATATTGCCTCACTTCAAAGCACTTGAATCACCATTACAGGTTCAATTCTAACGGATTCCATAATTTTGCTGGATGACCATAGGCTTATTGTCCAGTCATATAAAATCACAACATCACCCCCTCCTTGACTGGACAATAAGGATTCTGTTGTTTGTATGGCCAGAGGAACTTCACGTGTAATCAGTTGATTATCTGACCACCCACAGGTTCCTTAATGGTGTAGGCATCAGCCCCAGTCTTCTTGATGATCTCAAATGGTCCACTTCATATGTTGGCAAGCTTGTTCCTCCTTCCAAACCCATGTTGGTCATGAAACAGGACCAATTATCCTACCCTGAATGGCAAAAGACTTCTGTGTCTACACTGTTCAGCTGCATGTTCCTGGATCTTCTTGGGCAGACTAGTGGAATATGCCTCAGTTTGGAGCTTAATTAGTGTATTCGTTAAGGTAGCCAAATAGTGGTGGGGTTCAACTCCGCTGGTATCCTCCACACAGGAATAAAGCAATGCTTGTAGCACTGGATGTCGTCCATAGAGCAATTAGAACGGGCTCTCACCAGTCGCAGAGTGGTAGCTAATATTGTATGCAAAGACAGCGGTAGATAATAGGGTGCTCCAGTCTGACAGCCACACATTTATGAGTTTGTGTAGTATATTTACCAGAGTCCCATTGACCCGTTCCACCATACCGTTGGATTCAGGGCGGTAGGGGGTAGTTAAAACTTTGCGGAAACCATGAGCTCGTTCATCTTGGACAATATATGTGATGTGAAATTGTTTCTGTTGTCCATTAAAATTAGT